>JAQGBY010007543.1:0-11624 GCA_034698785.1 Mycogona germanica | reverse complement strand
CCCACACTTTAACAATATGCTACGAAAATTTCGATAGGGTGGGACATTTGAGATGTGATATTTTAATAATTAATTAAGTTAATATAATATGGTATATATCACTTGAGAAAAAGTTTTATGAATGTTGTATATATGCTGAGTATGAAACATTTTTCATCCCTGTAAAAAAATATTCCTAAAAATGTTGTATATATGAATAGGATAGAACAATTTTAAAAAGTTCTATACTGTTCATATATACAACATTTTTACGAATTTATTTTTACGGGTAATTGCCAAAAATTTGTGCCAACCTCCATAAGACTCATATCTCAAATCTCAAAGGTCCCAGTCTATCGTATTTTTCGTAGCGTATTGTAAAAGTGTGGGCCCCGTGCTCTCGGCGGGCAGGGTTCAAATCCGTTTCAAACGAATTATATTTTGTGTATTTTTAATGCCAATTCCACGTAAGCAATCGAAATCCAATGTTTCAAACTTAGATTTGAGCCACACAAATACAGAGTTTCCATGTCTGTGTAGTAGTTCCATGACTGTACATGAGTTGTGCTTGATACTGTCCAATAATGAAATTAGTTTACTCATGCTTACATTGAACTGGCATTAAAAATACACAAAATAAACTTCGTTTGAAACGGATTTGAACCCTGCATGCCTGAAACACGGAACCGACACTTTGGCAATGCGCTACGGAAGCTTCGAAAGATTCGGCGATTTAGATATGATATTTGATTAATATTATTCTCAGTTGGCTATTTAAAATAATGGATCAACTGGTTTATTATTTAAAAAAGCCCACCAAAAATAATAGGTAGGATGAAAGGTCATTTCTACAATTTGGCCACTAAATTTTCGTTGGCGCTGACAACTGTGATGACGTCACACGCAAATTTCCGTCAGCCACTCGGAAATTTTGACATTCTGGCTGGATTCATCAATCACATCAGTTCGCATTTTGCAATCGCATTTTATCGTCAGGTTTCACTTTCATCGGTTGAAGTTTTGTATTTTATTATTTTTGTTGGACAATCCGACGTGGAATATGTGCACCTGTAACTATTGGTAAGCAATTTAATAGTAATGCGAAACATTTAAAAATGTTACGTTGGAGAAAGTTGCAGTCCCGGCCCCAAAGACAACATAAATATATTTTTAAATTATGCGCAAGGTCATGTCACGGTCACGGTTATCGTGGTGCCCACGTAGCACAAAATCTGGAATAACCGGGGTTAAGATTCATTACCGGCTCTCAATCCAACAAAAATGATTAGCCAGCAATTTATTTCTGAGCTAAGAATGAACATAAATATATTCTTAAATTATGCGCAAGGTCATGTCACGGTCACTGTTATCATGGTGCCCACTCAGCACAAAATCTGGAATAACCGGGTTAAGATTCATTACCGGCTCTCAATCCAACAAAAATGATTAGTCGGCAATTTATTTATGAGGAAGATCTTTGTTCTTAATCGAGAAACATTAACTTCGGGACAAAAGCGAGTGGCGGTTTATTACAAATTAATGATAACTGTAAAATATTAACAAGACTAGTCCGCCAATCGCGTACGTCTCATTCGCTCAGTTTCTCGATTTATTTCTGGTAGATTTCAAAAGATCTGGCTTAAATTGTTAATTCAGCTATGACGTAAGAGATGGGTGCATTTTTTTAAAATAGAAATTTTGTTTGTAAAAATGCTTTTCAATTTGGAATATGTGCTTTTTTATTGTTGACTGCAAATGCAACAATTTACGGCAGTAACTTGTCGTGTGGACTTTGTATAGCCAGACATTAAATGGTCTATAAAAATGGTTGTTCGGTGAAACTCCACAATTATGCTTGGTTCTTTTTATAATTTGCTAGATATGAAACGGTTAAAGTAGCCTAGTCTTTAAACTTGAATACCCAATGTAATGTTTGCACGTAAGGAGATAAAACAGAGACGGAAATTATTTTTTGCTTGCGAAATAATCTATAGCATATGTATTTGTAAATAGGGACGAAACTAAATATGTAAAGTGATTTTCTCTGTAAATGTCTTTCTAAAAAAAATGTGGTTTTGTTTTATGCAAGAAATGTGAAACTGGATATTTTGCGCTTATAGTACAGGGCCAATTTGATAAATAAAAATTACTGGTTTAGTGGCTAAAACATGTACCTAATAATTGAGTCTCTCTTTTGCAGGATTGAGCGCAATTACCAATTTCGCATGGAATCCTTATTGTAAGATTCAGGCGAAATTGGCGACTGCGCACAATCTATTCGTTGTTTTGATGTCGTTGCTTTTATTTTGTAAAACTTGCACATATACAGCAATAAAAATTTATTTGAAATATTGATGATTTGGTCTAGAGTTTAATAAATTGTCGAAATAAAATCTTGTTAATGGGATACACTACAATAAAAAATACTGTTTAAGGACTTAGAATGATTTTTGATCCTGCTTTTACAAAAATATAGCTGGGACTTTAAAAATTTTCGATTTTTTTTTGAAAAAAAAAGCCTAAAAAACTACCCTAAGTCCAAAATGAATTTTTTTCTATCGCTTCGCATTTTGATCAAATGTTTAATCGGAGATTAAACAGTCACACAAATTTGCACAAAGCAATTAATGGTAGAGCCGGACCCATTTGAAATCTCCACTTGGCTCAAAAACAGAAAGGTCCAACTCTTTCAAAAATTACTTTGTGCAATCATAAGTCTTCATTGACGAGTTCGTCCTAGTTGGCTGTGTATCACGGTAGACGATGTGCCGACAGGTGCTGGTACCCTCCTGATAATTTCTTGTAAATGCAGAGCAGGAGAAGAAAAGAGGGAAAGTCAAAATTAGTGGTGTGCTTTACAAATTCTGGACTACACAAACTTCATTCAAATCAGGGAAAGTAGATAGGCTTTAACACTATCACTTTTCACTTCTGCAAAAATGTTGGGTCACATTAAACTTTCAAATTAACTTGGCTAAATAACTTATTGAACGAAACATCGAAATATCTAAATTCCACTTACACTTGGATCGGTAGGAAAGAAGTCCGTCGAAGGCACCTCTGCAAAATCAGTACTGCAACATGCTCCCAGAATGGTGGATTGAAAAACTGTTGTCAAGTTAAAGTCCTGAAAATTAAAAACAATCAGTCATAAAAATCCGTCCATTTGTCGCTATCAAAAATCATTGCGAGACGAAACTCTTTTGCAGAACATAACAGAAAATTGAAAATGTGGCAGCTACAGAATGTTGAAACTGCATACAATAATGCGCGTAAAATTATAGAAATTGCAAAATACATGAGCACAGTACACATGATAAAATATAATCCACTTTCAATTTCCCAATGAAAAGGTCTAGAAACTGTTTCGTCATTAGTTTCTATGGCAGATCAGTTTGAAATCATTTAAATCAATCGGTCGTCTGGTCAAAATCTCGAGCATTTTTAGCGCTTTCCAGCTTTTTCAATCAAGTTCTTCAAAAATGTTGATTAAAATCATCCTAATTACATGTTCATTTTTTACAGTAGTCTGAATAATTTTAAAAGCAACCAGATTTAATATATCTCAAAAGTTCAAAAAGGCCTTATTCAAATTTCGGTCGATTCTATTGACACTTACCTGGTTTATTTGGAATTCAGAGTTAGCGTTGTTGAACATGACCAGCATTGCGGATCGTCATCATTACAATCTGAAAAATAAGAGCAAGATAAAACCAGATTTATTACAGCAACGGCACCTGGGGGTGGGGATGGAAATAGAAAAAAATGGGGTAAAAGTAAAATGGCCGATATAAATTTAAATTTTTAACACCCAAAAACTAGCCTAAACTGCTTTCAGATTATCAGTCAGCCATGGCTCAAAAATGGTATAAATACTCAGAGTTGCCAGTACAATGGGATGATTAATTTTCTGTCTTTGCACAACGCTACTGCGATAAGATAGATATCTGATCCCACCTCGTTCGATCTAATTTTTTCTGTTACTCAAGTTCTTCAAAACATAAGTGCTGGAAAGCACGCTGAGACAGATGTAGATTAAATGGAAAGTCAACTAATTCCAAAGAAATTGAAACCAGTAGAACAATGTCGGATAGGAAGACACTTTAATCCGTCAGGTACAGAGAATAAAAACACGAGCTTTCGACCGCAAGGCCATTATCAATTATTATTATTATGGACTGGTAACATTAAACAATTGTGCGATAGACTCTCGTCCACGATTTAGCTGATAATGGCCTTGCGGTCGAAAGCTCTTGTTTTTATTTATCTTTGTACCTGAAGGATTAAAGTGTCTTCCTATCAGACATTGTTCTACTGGTTTCCATTTCTTTGGAATTAATTGATTTTTCATTCAAGTTCTTCAGATAAAGTCGAATATTTTAAAACTGTGCTTCCCAAAATTACGCCTTCTATTTCTGCCAATTGAACAAAGATTCCCGGTTAGAGAGTCCTGTAGGGTCATTCTTTAACTTATTCGGTAGGAATATCTTAATATTTATAGAGAGTTAACCCGTATTAACAATAAATTACATGTGGGCACATACAGGCCCTTAAATCCGCCACAGCATGGTATAGGAAGAACGCATGTGTTATATTCAATAAATTCAATAATTGGGCACAACCCCCATTTTTATTGAATTATTATTTACTAAAAGTTTAAGAGAATCAAGGAAACCCAGGAAACCAATTCCATAGTTATTAGGAATTTATCATACTAAAAAGAATCGAGATCTACAGAGCTAAAAGAATAACTCTAGATAATTCTTACCGTTTGGCTCTAATCGGGAGTCCTTGCCCACCTAGATGCTCTACTTTCAAAGTGATGTTTCGGTGCCTCGACGATCAAAATTCTGGAAATAATATAAGATCGAATTAAGAAGAGATTATCGGTGTTTTTATGTTATGCAGAAATTGGATTTCATCGAAATTTGTTTGGTTAACAGATCACGTAAATTCTGTTCACCGTAAGTGCCATTCTGTCGTTCAAATAAAAGTTATCTGTGATATGAAACAAAGTTGTACCTGGCAATTCTAATTATTACATTCTTACTTATAACATTCTGATTACTTGGTATCGAATACTTACGTTTGAAGTGGTTAACCCTTATTAGCATACAGCCACTGTAAGAAAATAAGGATAATTCAGAATTGGGTCGAATTCTCACAAAATATCAAGTTTGGCGGATCACACGGCAAGTAGCTTTCAGTCGTCCAAGTCGGATACTATGTTATTTGTAATGTAAATTTAAACTGAACCACGTGACAAGAACATTTTTCAATATGCCATTCATTCGTTAAAATTCGTTCGTTCGCTCACAAAAATTGACAAGATATGACGCTCGAATGCCATTCTGTCACTTGTGCCAAAAATTTCGTCACATTTATAGTCCACAGTGAGGTTAGCAAGAGGTCCATCACCTTGAAATCTTAATGGGCGCGGTCACAATGATGTCCATGCAACCTCCTCTAAAATGTGCGAAGGCAGACTTCTTGCAGTTGCTGTCGATTCCTCTCAAGCAGGCTATCTTCAATCAGGAACTTCTGGACAGTATTCCACTTTTACCTAAAAGTACCAAATGGTCTTTTCAAACCACCAGAAGAGATAATGGATGATTTTAAACATATACACATTGACACCACCAGAACATTTTTATGAACATTGTCCTAGTTTTCCTCAAGAAAACGAAAGCAAAGAAACTTTGAGCCCACCGTAATATTGATGCATCAAATACATGCAAGATTGTTGATGTGAAAAATCAAGATATTAGATAGGACCGATTTTTCCTAGCGATGAAGAAATGCAGATTTTAAATGGTCTCACCCTTTTCTTGAAGTTTCTCATCGATCACGCCCTCTGGCTCGTCACGATCATCTGGCAAGAGCGTGTGCCCAACTAGTTTTTGGATGAGTGGGGAGATCAAGATTAATGACCACGTCGACGTTCAGAATGTCCAGACCATGGCTGACAGCGTCGGTGACAATGAGGATGAAGCTGCTGGTGCCCTCGAACCTGTACAGTGTGTACAGCTTCTCCTGCTGATCCAGCTGTTCGTGCAAGAGAATAGTCATGAAGCCTAGACTATGCAGTATGAGCGCAGCCCGCTGCGTACCAGTGCACGCGTTGCAGAAAATCACGAATCTGCTGCCAGCCACCGTGTTTAGCAGATACGCGACCTGTACGTAACAAAAAGCATGGGCGCCTGATTTTATAATTATTGATATTGTTTATCAAATAAATAAATAAATTCAAATTTCGATTTATTCCCAGTTTTCATTAATAATTTCATAAATGTAACTGGTCTGCAGGTCGTCAAACGGTTCAGCCCTCTCACCTTTAAGTAACGTAGGTGCATGACTGTTCCACTTTTGCACTGTCTGATTTTGGGTTCGTCAACGACCTGAAGAGAAATTTTTAAATTGATTAGCGTACATGAAAGATTAAGATTAAAATCATTTTTTAATGCTAAGAAATATGACAATGCGGCTAGAAAAATTCTTAAGACATATTAAAATATCTTTTTATAGCAGGTTGGAAAAGAGACATAAAAGCATTGTGTCAACATGTCGGCCCACGTTCAATCCATCCGCTTCCCAAATGGGTACACGCTGATAAGACGACTATTACATACAGATCTGAATTTAAATGCAAATTAAATGAGCAATTCTGCTAAGAGGCCAAAAAAAAACATCCAGCCTTGGCAAGCCCAGTTCTATTTGAGCACCACGTTTGAAATTATATCGGCGTCACAGACGACGGGCACATGAACGAGCATCTTAATTAATATCCTGGCACGTCTCCTAAGCGTCTAGTAGCATATTCTTAGATTTAGATATAATCATCGCCGCGCCGTGGCATTATAGAGATTTACATCAATTGCAGGATCTTAATGACATTTGGAACAGGCTGGCTTCGTGCGGACAGCCAGCTGCCGGGATTTAAAGGAGAGAGAGGTGGATTGCACTAGTTCTTGGGGAGGCTGTTCTAATTCGTTAATACTTCTGGGGATGGAGAAATTGGCCTAGTTTTTTTAAAAATCAACTGTAGTCAACCGCACTACAGGCGTTACGTCCCCTCATGCACTATGCGAGGAGAACGACCAGTACCCCGGGATCGAAATTTTCGAGCCCGCGCCGGGAATCGAACCTGGGACCGCCGAACCAGTCAGTCGCTAAACCAACTGGGCTACGACGAGTCGTACAATTGTTGCTTTTAGAGCAAATTGTTTCTAGTTTGAGAGAGTACCCTCTTCCTTGTCTTTTGGCCAGTTTAAAGAAATTGGTAGGAACGAGGGTGGTGAGGTGACGTACGATGGAAAAGAGCAGTTGGAGTCGATGTTCTCTTCTCCGTGTGGAGAGGAGCGGAATCTAGAGGTCCGTGACTGCCTTAGTTGAGTTACTTAAGTTGTCTGCTGTTACGCAAGATGTTTGATTGCTCATCTACGGGTACTTTCTAAGGGGGAGACAAGGTTTTGCTGGTGGGGGTCCCAGACGGCAGAGGCGTACTCAAGGGTGGGACGCACAAGGGCAAGCAGTAAGACGGCAGAACGGATCAGCAGAGCGCAGGACAGAGAAAAAGAAGCGCATAGTGCGGTTAGCTCGACTGATGAGGTCTGCAATGTGTGATACCTATGACCAACATGAGTCAAGCAGAGGACACCAAGTGACTTGATGGTAGAGACATATCTAAACATTCAAAACGATAAATTTAAATGTTTCCGCGAGTTCTTTGTCAACTATTCGGTTGATTCCCCCTCGTTAACGTCTACTTCGTATTCAAACATCGATGTTGCCATTCTCGGATGATTCTCCATTCTCCTTATTTCTATTTATAGATTTTCGATAGTGATTTACTAATAAACTGATTACACTTTAGAATTCCCAATCGAATCATCGAGTGCAAGGTATAACTGGTATATCTTGAGATATTTGTTAAGGAGCCAGCGTATCCGCCCCATCTAATTGTATATTCAATGGTCGATTTTACATTATGTACCGGAAGCGGATTAACATAATTATTACCTCACCACACACCAATATATTTTCTAGCAACTATCCACGTAGATCCCGCTTATATTGCTTAGTGAGGGACCGAAAAATTCACGCCACTACATTTCCTCCGATAACATTAATTTTGTTCTTGCTCTTTACATGGCGTTGAATAAAAAAAGCAGCCTAGGTTTAACTGCAATGTTTAAACAATAGACAAGGTTAAGATTTTGAATAATCTAATGAATCGCCTACCAAACAGATCATTGGTGCAGAAAATTCGAGGTTTGACTCGAAGTTTTTAACAACAAATAGTACATTAGTACGACTTTCTTTTCAAAACACTGGGAGCGGCCATCTTTCCGTTTTGCAAATACCGATTGGTTCCGGTTCCGGTTTTGCTACTAGTGATGCGCGATAGGCGTAAAGCGTTCGATGACTATCGAAATCAGGCAATTGTTAAATTCGATAATCAAAAGTCTTTGATTTATTAGACAAATTGTAAACGCTCAGTTTTTCGAATTATGCATAATGACTAAAGACAATGATTTGGCATTCAAGTTTTTTTAGCGTTCTCACACAAGAAAGTAAAGGACATCAATTAAATATTGCAATACTATCGATATATTTGACTCGTTTGCGCGATACCAAGGGCCACCTGCTGGCCAATTAAAGAACTACAAAATTCATTCAAGGCGTTCGGCGTTAGTGATTTGACTCCGCAGTCTCCGCTAATAACTTAACGTGCGTCTGTCGGAGCATACTACAATTTTGGTAAGAATTGTGTATAATTTGTTGCCACGAACGAATTCAATAGAAGCTGAGAGTAAATCAAGATCTGTTATTGTCAAATTATTGCGAACGTTGTGCCTGACAATGGAATGGAATAAAAGCCTCTAACTCAAGACTTGGCTTTGCCAACACGTGTTGGAACTTGTGTCATTCTAGCATAAATAGACTGGTTCGTGATAAGGGCGTTTCCTGTATTAATAAACAAAATTGGGGTAACAGACAGGTTGAACAATATTTGAGGGGGTCCACCAGCATTTCCATCCTAACCCCACATCCCCCAGGATCCTCCAGGCAATATACTCCATACCTAAGGGATCGCTTAATTTGCAGCTGGCATCTTACAGACACGGGAACCCCGGTTTTATTTTCACTACGAAGGCCCGCGAAGGAATTTCTCGTGTCTGCGAAATTCCCAAAACAGGTCTGGAATTAAATTCACGGTTGATAGATAGTTGTTTGTCGTGCCAACATACGACACCAGTGCAGTTTAGAAATCTGGTAGCATCGTAGCGAATCGCAATTTTGAGACTCAGTAAAAATTCGTTAACGTCGCATGTACGTGCGTAGTTTAGGCAACAGTGTCTTAAGTATTATTTGACCCAGCGACTAGATCTACATGTAAATCAAACTATTTCCAATATCTTTACATGTTTTTTAAGATTCAACTCTAAACTTGGCTTGCTGGTTACATGATTTTTGATCTCATTTAAACTCTGCTTCTTTGTTTAGTGATTGTCCAGTGACGTTAAGTGAGAGGTTGGTGATTTGGTCTGTGGTTCGACGAACAATCCGCAACGATGAAATTACTTACGCATAACATGTTGACCTCAAAGTGCGTCAAGGGGGTCGCCGTTGGATTTCCACTGCTTATCAAGGTATGCCTAAAAATTTCAGTTAGTTAAACGGAAATGTTTGCCAATTTTCAAAATCAACTATTTCATCACTCCATGTTACCAGGCTAGCGACATTAAGAAAACCGAAGTAGACTTCAACAGAGATTTTATCGTCCGGACAATTCCGAAACTGGATTGGGACGCTCTCTATCAAGCTGCTGTAGTAGTAGTAAGTAGGTTATGTCATTGTTGATCCAAGAGCTTCTGGTTGTGTTATTTTCCGGTGCATTACTTTCGTGATATACAAGTACGATTATTGTTGATTGACTTAATAGTAAGCTAGAATACGATTCGTTATGTGTACTGACTATATGTGGCTTACACGCTGATTTGACAACAGCTTGGAGAATCGACGGAATTGCCAAAATCCTTGGCTGCCGACTACGAAGGCAATGAGGATTTTCTCCGAAAGGCGCACCACGTTTTGTTGGAGGTAAGTTTCAGCCAATGATTGAGTTAGGCGTGAGTGACAACTGCGTCACCACTCGCCATATACACTTGATATACAGAATTAAGCAAGGACAATAGCGCATGCAAAAAAACCGTAGCATTTTCATGGTAATTGCGAGGTACTTAATTGTTTTAAAGTCGTTAACCATAAATACAAAAAGATAAATGCTCATTTATGTATTTTCCAATTTATGTAATGAGATTCAAAACAAAACCGGGACGCTTGCCCCAACAACTAGAAAACACTTTTTTTTGTGTGTTTCCGCTGTTTTAATAGAAACATTTGACACTAGTCGAAATTGATATTCGATATTTGTCTCACCCTATGTATTATTATAATATATTATTTCCCATCACTTTAGTCTCTGCACTAAAAGCCGTTTTTGTATCCCTTTTGGTGCTAAAGCACTAGGTGTATATAAAAAATAAGGTGTCTACCACTAATTTTGATTTTGAAGAAAAATACATTTCTTTCCATTAATACAGGTGGAGGTGGTGAATGGAGATTTGGTGTGTCCAGAGACCGGTCGAAAATTTCCTATCAACAATGGTATTCCGAACATGCTTTTGAACGAAGATGAAGTCACTAAATAAGCAAGACCACTAAACAGGCCCAGTCAGTTAAGGCAAGTGTCATTGCACAGACCTATTTTTTTCCGTTTTGTGGAGGGAGTCCACGTTTTTTACGTTCCATGTACTATGATAAAAGTTGACATAAATTACAAATTATAATCTACTTCATATTACACCAGTTTCTTTTATGATGTGAAATTCCATAGTCTATGTGCTGCGTAAGATTGAGTATAGGGCGACGTCAATCATGTCGTCGCCATTTACTGTTTTTGTGACCGTATTTCAGTCAGGTTCTGTATACAAACTTTCACTGGGGCAAAGGTCCTCACATCTTTATCACTTTAGTATCATGTACTTCTAGTATAAATACTTTCCTTTACGAAAGATTCAATGTTTTCTCATGTTTCACAATAAATGTCAACGATTTTTGCGTATTATAACTTGAGATTTTATTACATATAAAACATCAAGTTTTCTATGAAATAGTTCTCTTATTTGTAAAAGAAAAAAGAGCAAACAATTATATTAAAACATCTCACATAATATACTGTATATAGAAAAGAGTCTGTACACTATGAAACACAGTAATTTATAATACAATGCCGGGTTTGTTCTAACATGCAGTTTCAAATAGTAAAAGTATCGACAAAAGAAAGTGATAGCCAAATTGGACAGGCTAAATCCCATTGTCAGAGCCAAAAATATTTTCGGAAGCTTACAAATGTGAAAACAAAATTTAGTGGCAAACATGATTGTGGTCAGTTCATTCAATTCTAGTTTATATATTAACTGGTTCGACCGTCTAGTAATTGAAAAGATTAAATTGAACTGGAATATGCAAATGGAATGGGATTTACCAAAATAACTTGTCCAGTGAGGCGATAGTAAGAACAATCTATCGCTCACCAATCGATACTCACTCGATACTCATCAAGGATCGAGAGATCTATC
>JAQGBY010007542.1:0-11625 GCA_034698785.1 Mycogona germanica | reverse complement strand
AATAGGAAAGGTAAAGTGAAGGGCTTAATTTGTCGAGAAGGTTTACCCTGGTAATATATTGCAAACTTATGCAAGAACGTACACGGCACGGAACTAAATTTGATCTACTGTAACTCAAAAATAGGTCACAAACTGGTTCGCAAAGTTTAATATTGTATAAATAATTCATTAAAATGTGTTTGCGAAACATTCAATATTCAATTGTTTGTGCCAATTCTTCGTGTTCCCTTCCGAGTGCAGATTGGTCTAGAATTAAATAGACGTCGTAATGCAGCGCCCCCTGTGCTTGGGGAATTTGAAAAACAATAAGCATCTGTGCCAAGTTTCAAGATAATCGGTCAACATGTTGCAAAGATATGATGAAATATATCCTGATTTAGTTTTATCCCAGCACAGTAGATTATTGAAGCAATTAATTAGATTTCCAATATGGCGATCAGAGTGTACTGACGTCACCAAGTATATTTTTTGGAGCAGTATAACTCTACAACAGCAATCTCTAGACAACCCCCCCCCCCCCTCAAAGTGACCTGGCCAATAAAGAGACGCGGATTCTTTACCGTAACAGCTCCCCTGAGACCGAGGCAGTTGGTGAAAATTGCGCGGACGTGCTGTTGCTGGTGGACCGGTGGTGTCCCAGTGGTGTCCCAGGCCGCTGGACACGCGATAGTAGCGGGCGGACACGCCTCCCTGTCGACCAACTGTGTGACCCACATACGGCAGACCTGGCTCTTGACACAATGGCGGATCCAGGTTATTCAATACCTCGTCACACCTCTGTATTGTCACATTGCTTTTCAGATTGGTGCTAATTGAGGAGGCAAGCATCGAGTTAATTCCAGATAGAGGTGGAATAGGCTTGACGAAAAGAACTGCAAACGGCCTATAGTAGAAGTCGCGGAATCTGATAAAAATCAAACGTGTGCGAGATCCTGATGGAATTGCTCCGGAGTCCGGACTAATTTCCTGTAGCGAAAGCAATGGAGCAGTGGCGGAGGGTGCGTTACGCTCACGCCATATTTTTTAAATTCATTTCTAATAAAGTTTGACGCGCCCCAAGGTTCTGTTCTCTTTACGCTCTTCCATAGCCAATTATTATTTCTAATTAACTACTACGCAGACCTTCATCCATCGCGTTACCCGATGCAATAATACCCTCGTCACAATGGATCTTCCATAAGAAATTTGAACTGCGCTTGAGATTGGGGTGACATTTGCCGTCGAGATCCCCAGGAGCTCTCCTGAAATTCAGATCAATCCAATATTGAAAGTAAACGCACCCCCTTATCCAGCACGTGTTTCAAATTCACGTGCACATTTGAGACGGGCGAATTGTCATTCGAGAACGCGCAGTACTTACTTCCTGTAATCGCAAGGAACCGCCTATTTCTTCAATGTCTAAACGCAGCCTGCTCAAGACTGGTTATGACAATTGGCGCTAGATAGTGTTACTACCACTGTGACGCAGAAAACAATTGCTGTAACATCGATTTGGTAAGGTTCTGCAGAGACACACAATTAATACACAATTAACACTATCATTAATTGCGTGTACCAAATTAAAAAAGCCAGGGACTAGAACAATGAAAGGAATGTCGTTGGCACGGATGCGTCTTTCCATTAAGACTGACCGCAGCCCGCAGGTGCTGAGACCTGAAACATGTTATGCGAATCAAAACTATCCAGAAAGAAAACCGGATGTTGTGCGACTTCCGGGTGTACGAGTTGACCAACCTCACTTCCGGTGACTGGGGCGGTAACCGCTGACCCATATGGAGCGCGATAGGCTCAGATAATGGACTGACGGGACCAATGTATTGACAACAGAGGGGCGCCACACGAAATGTACAACCTAGGATAAACAAAAATGCTAAAGCACGCCAAGACTTATGTCTTGTTATCGGACATTATTCTACCGATTTTATTTATCATCGAAATTAGTTGTATTTTATATATCTTAGGATGATTAGACTGATTGGCGGCCATCTATCGGAAGATGGCGCTGTTCGGCCACATCTTAAATTAGCTCGTGAATTTGAAACACGGGTTGGAAAGGGGTGCGTTTAACTATAAATATCATTCGGCAAGGCGATCTGAATTTCGGAAAAAGCGCGTGCGATCTCGAATGTCAGTTCAGCCATCTCAAGTGTGCACGTGAACTTGAAAGCAGGTGTTGGAGAGGTGCGCGTTTGACTTTCAGTAGAATTCGGCCACGAGACTCGCGTTTCGGGAAAGCGCCTACGATCTCGATGGCCAATTTTGCCCCAATTTGATACACAATTAAAATTTCTCAAGTTACGTGTGACTGGCCGAGTGTCTCACGAGGAACTGCACGGACATTGCCAAGAAATCGATGAAATACGAGAAAAACATTTCAATATATCAAACTGAGTTGAGTCGAAAGTCGCTGTATTTTCAGTGTACGTGTGCAATTTATGCTTACTCGGGGTGGTGGGAGGTGACTTGATAAGTTGGCAATCTGCCCAAAATAAAATGAAGAAAGCCAGGCGAATTGGATGTTACAGAGAAAGAATGGTTTCTTGATCGACCAAGATCCGTTCCTCCTGCCCATAGACTCTCCAGTGCGAGTAAATAAAGATGGCGGACATTTGGAACTGGCGTCTAGTCGCAGCGCAATCTCAAAATGTAACGCTCTACTTTAATGGTATTGCGGCTAACCGTTTGTTTCTCCAATACAAAAACCTTGTGATACCTGCCAATTTTCAATAGGCGAAAACTTAGTTATATAAATACGAATTAAGTGAACTAATTTCTCAAACTCGAGCCAACTTCCGCTGTATTCCTCCCCCCATTAAATACGTCGATAGGATGTCATTTTAAAAGTATTGTGTTGTGTGGAATCGTTTAAGCTACTCTTTGTTGAAGACCAATTGTAATGGAAAATAAATAATGAAGTTTCTGTGATCTGATAAAATACGGATGTGAAAAAATGTAATTTGACTTGTAATTGGACCTTTAGGATAAATTTTTCGGGCTGGAAATATTTCCTATGCGTCTCATCTTTTGGGACAAACTAATGAGATCACATTTTTAAAAAAGCCTTTGAAGCAGTGCAAGAATCGGATCATCTAAAGCGCGGCTGCTCAACGAGGAACCTTGTCATTCACATCAAAGCCATCTCCGGTCGACAATGTACACCCCCGCACACTGCAATACATACGAGAGACGTGCAATTTGTTTTCAGGCAGCGTCACAGACATAACAATAAATCTGCAGATTGAGCCTGAGCTCAATACAACGAAAACGCTGCAATGAAGCGAGAGAAAATGCTCGTTTCGCGGCCCGAAATAGGCCCACTACCAAAATTGTAGTTACCGCAGAGCAGGGCCGTCGCTGGGCAGGGAAGAGAACCCTAGTCGCAATGGATTCGGTCTGATCGCGCTGAAGAAATTTGAATCGCACTTGAAATTACGGTAAAAATGTGTCGTTCGAGATAGGCGAGCGACTTCCTGAAAATTAGATCTCGTTTGCTCGAATGATATTAAAAATAAAACGCACCCCTCTCCACCACTTGTTTCGCATTTGAGAGGGGCGAATTGCCGTTCGAGAAGGAGCCTACTTTCTTGTCCAAGCAAGGACTCGCCTCTCTTGTACCAATGTCTCAACGCGCCCCTATTGTACCAATGTCTCAACGCGCCCCTCTCCAGCACCTGTTTCAAATTCACGCGCGCATTGGGTAATGTAGACTTGGCATTTGTACATTCAAAAATATAATATCCTCGTTACACTCGCCAAACATACTTTATTCAATCATGCTTGAGCAGGACGCGTTTATAAATTAACAAAAACGGCGCGACATCACTTGGACAAGTTAATACCGTATTTTTCTCAAATGGAAATTCGTCCGTCTAAAAAATGTGCAGGAGGGGTGCGTCCAACTTCCAAATACCATTCGGCCACGCAATCTGTATTTCGGATAAAGCGCCTGCAATCTCGAAGGCACATTTGCCCCAATCTCAAGCGCAATTCAAATGTGTCAAGTAAGCTAAAGTGTAACTGGGATGTTTAGTGTTTTGCTTAGGTAAGTAAGGTTACGTTAGCTTACCCGGGATGTTTTGACAGGTTATGGTCAGAAAAATTAGCTTAGGCTTAGGCACGTCCACACACATAATCTTTACGTAAGTAAATATGCAGCATAGCAGGGTTGTGCACCCGTCAGCGTTTTCTTCTGCCTGCGATGACTCTACACCCTGGGAGCATGCCCCAGCTTCCCCGTTTCAAGAATAGCGCACCGTGAAAGGTTTCTCCGACAACGGCGGGCCAGCAGCCCGGTCTTTTGTACCTATCAAGTGGAGCGCGAACAAATCAAGAGGAAGAAAATCGCGGAAGTGCCCAATTTGCATTTTCTTCTCGTTGTCGGAACACACAAGGCTCGCTCTCTCTCACTTTGTACGTGCGACGCCGCCGCGGCCAAATAAGTGGGTATGGGTAAAACCAACGAACTAAAAAAAAGGCCTAGAAGCCGCCATCCATAAGATATATTTCTGGAAAACGTAGGGTGCGTTTAGACATTGAACGAAATAGTCTCGGCCCGTTCTATGGCAAGTACAGCTCGCTCTCGAATGGATATTGCCCATCTCAAAAGTGCGCGTAATCTATTTTAAAATTCACTGTAGTCAACTGCACTACGGGATTTTCTGCACCCCTTTTGATGTTTGGGCACAATGTGAGGGGCATATATTCACCAGTACTACGGGATCGAAATACTCGAGAGCCCGCGCCGGGAATCGAACCTGGGACCGCCGAACCAGTCAGTCGCAATACCGACCGGGCTACGACGATGTTGCATAGGGCTGCGTTTAGACATTGGAACAAGAGAGGCGAGTCCGGGCTAGAACAATAGAGTACAGATCTTTCTCGAATAGCAATTCTCCCATTTCAAATGTGCACGTGAATTTGAAACACGTGCTGGAGAGGGGTGCGTTTCGCTTTCAATACTATTCGACCACCATTCGACCACGCGTTTTTCATTTCAGTATAGCGACTGCGATCTCGAAGGACAATTTTGCCCCAATCTCAATTTCAAATTCACCGGTGCAGAATAGGCCGTCATGTTCTGGAGAAAAATCTGAAGCGATCAAACTGAAATCGCTCGATTTTATTAGTACGTGTAGTTAAGATTTTCGCCGAGATGCAGTTGAGACGTTCCTCGCCACCAGTTTTCGGTACTAACAAACACGTCGTTGGGCGCGTTAGTTGTGCTGAGCAAGCTGCACTATAGATGAAAGGAGAGCGGGTCTTGGCTATAAAAATGCTTCGAAGGCGAACCCAATAACAGTACCTGTTCCACCATAGAAAACGAGATCAGATCTGGCAGGTGCTGCCCTCTGGTGGCGGGCGAGAGAATGTTTCTTCCGCTCTATGATGCCAGGCAATCACACAATGCACGGTTCAGACTCGTGGTTTATTTCTAGGATTTTTACGATCCGTCGCAGCTCGTTAGTTGAGTGACCGAGGTTTTGCGTGATTGTCTCGGTTTCGATTCCCGACTTGTTTTTTTTTCTATTTCCGCATCAAGTTGAACTTAAGTGTGTTCGGTTCGAATTTGATGAGACTTTGGTTCAGTTTCGTGTCCACGACAGGCGGTCGCATGACGACTCGAATTCCATGTCCTCTTGAATTTGCATAGAACCACACAGCAAGGGCCATCGCGACGGCAGATGACCACATGAAAGGCGGCTAATCTCACTCGGAGCGGAATGAAATCTCGTAAAACGTTATGTTCCCGCTTACTGGCTGGCCTGGCTCTACGGGGATTTGCCTAATATGTGCCCGGATGACACTTATCGTCAGATTTGAACAAGCCAGACGGCATTTCTGGAACGGGCCGGCGCTGGAACTCCTCCACCTACTCGCCACCAG
Source organism: Mycogona germanica (assembly GCA_034698785.1). Lineage (NCBI taxonomy): Eukaryota > Metazoa > Arthropoda > Diplopoda > Chordeumatida > Chordeumatidae > Mycogona > Mycogona germanica. The sequence goes on along the minus strand of JAQGBY010007542.1, from coordinate 5,742 downwards.
CATCCGTCCCATCACAAACCGAGTTTCACCTCAATTCCCTAAAGTGAAATTCCGTTGTCTCCTTTCGTTTAAACGAAATGAGTCTGGGTAAGCCACTTATAGGTATCCAGAGTCAACAGAAATTCCATCAGATAAATTGAAATATGCTGACAATTGAAGTCGATTTTTTTGTATCGATTAGTTGATTAGGTTTTGATTGGAACCAGAATTCCAATAAAAATTTCCAGATAATTGATTGACCAGTCGTTTCCAGTTTCATCAGAAACAACAAATTGTGAAGTAATCATGTGATAGAAACCTGATTTTTAAGTTACACAAAAGGTCACAAGAAAATTGTAGCTCGACCCAACCCAGAGCTAAATTAAATTCGAATACTTGGATACCTACCACCAAACCATGTATTGATCGAATACAGAGTAGTCTTACGAGTAAAAGCTCCCCCTGAAAACGTTCCCGCATTGCTCCTATTGTAATAAGGAATTTTTCAGGCGGGAAGGATTCCAACACACGAGAGATATGTTTTGTAAATGTATCAAGAGTATCAAGACGTTGTTGACGTCACTGGTGCACGGGCAAGAGTCACTGGAGTCAATATGGCGAGGAGGAAAAGAGGTCTCGAACCGACGTAGCGGAGTGAGGGGGATTGGATCTGGCAGCTGCTGTTCTCTGGAGACGTGCTTCTGCCCCATGTGGCAGAATCGATCGAACGCTGTTGTATCATATTATCTTGGCCAAAGTAGATGTTCCAACGGAATCTAGGAAACCGGCCACCAACAAATCCATATGAAATCTCGGAAAATACATGTACGCGCATATCGAAAAGAAATGCACTCTCATTTTGAAGGCAGGAGGAGTAAAGGAGAAAAAATCTAGACTTTAAACACTGTGCTCACAATGCAACTACCTTTTCCTACTGAGACCAACATCTAAGCTAAGATCGAAACCAAATTTAGCATCGGCAGATCATTCTTTATGGAACTGTTTAGGCATCATTGATCGCGGAAAAGGTGACGAGACACGCGGAGAAAGTGAGGCTTCTCATCAGAAGCACACCCGCCATGAACCCCAGCATAGATAGACCATGGGTGTACCCTCTGGGGTCCGGGTACACCTAACGTGCTCGTACATCGAACGAGGCATAAGAAAAACTCTAACAGCTGCCCTCATTGAAAGATTTCCAATTTCGAAACCGAGGCTTTTAGAGAATCTGCAAACGTAATTTCCTGCGACACATTTAACAGCCTTTTTTTGTTGCCGGGCTGCTGCCTTCTTTCACCTGTTTCTTACCCTTTACGTTGACTAATGGGGACGATATTTTTTGCGCTCTCTCTCTCTCTTTTTAAATAACTATCGTGTCTGTTAGCATAAGGTTCACGCGTACAGTAGTCACGTCAAGAATAAAATGCCGGCAAATTTCCGGAGTATGTCCCGAATAAACGCTCTCACCTAAAAAAAAAATAACATCCCAAACCTCAAATAAATATGTTCAGGTTTGCCAAAATGTCTGGTGAGCCTCTTGAGCAAGCCAAAATTACACAACACATGTACTGCAATTTTTCGGTAGACCTAAAGTTCACAATCATCTTTGCTTCTGTGGCCTTCAAACCTCCCGCCTCTCAGTTCACTAAATGCCGGTAGATGGCGACACTTGTTGGCCACCACTTGCTCGCAATTGCACAGGTAGTGTTATTTTATCCATATCTCATGAACGCATCAACATAAAGACCGGGGACTAATCTGCGTTGACCTCAGAATTTACCACTAAATCCAGCGTAAATTTCATGACAATGCCGTTGGGAAGCTATCGAATCCTAGGCAGTAAAGCCCAATTTTATTTTTTGGAGTTAAAATTCATAATTCAACCTTTGACCAGAACCAGAATACCGGTTCCATTCACGAAGAAAAAAATGTTTAATATACCAATAAAACTAATTATAATGTCAAATTAGACTTTAGAATGAAACGTATTTGGTGTAGAAGGTATAGAAGAGCGGGATATACTAAAATGGTTCAGGAGCTGAATTGTAGATGTGACTCGTACTTCAACTCCTATTTCCCACAGTGGAATAGCCTTAATGAGTCAAGTCAAGAGTCTGATGGGATTGGGCAACCACACCATTGCCCATAACTGGTCGTTCGACCCCCGCCATACGCCCCATCCGGGGCTGCTTTTGGGTACATATTGTAATTGTAATTTGCGAGTAGTTGCACTTGAACTGTTTGAAGGCAGAAATTGCCAAGCAAGTCTCTGAAAGCGATGCACGACATCGCTTTCAGACTCGCTTGTACGTCATTACGCCTGTACTTTCGCGCAATTCTTCACGCTTCAGTCGTCAGGTTACAGAGTAAATACTTGTAAAAGAAAACGTCGGCTTTGTGTGTGTGTGTGTGTGTGTGTGTGTGTGTGGGCACCCACACTATAGCAAAGTGGCACTCTAAAAAAAAAATTTGTTGGATATTGCATTAGCGCACCATATCACGAGACAAACCATTCCAACGAGGGGCATTCCAAAAATATTGCCAAAATAGAGTGCACAAAATATAGACATGACAAAGGAGCGACCAATTTTTAGTCAAGAAAGTGACGAGCGCGATCAATTGTGACGAAAATTGCAGCTCAGTCAGTTGAGCGGTTCGATTCCCGGTGCGGGCACTCGTCTATTCGATCAAACTAGCCTCAGTCACCAAGGCAAGAGTGGCCAGTTGCCGGTGACAGTCAATTCCCGGCCGACAATTCTGGAATTTGTCGAGCGAGAGAAATTCCTAAAAGCGTCTTCTCACACGGGATTGCGAGTAGCAAGCAGGTGCTGACGTCACTGGCGCCAGCGAGAGAGCCACTTACGTCACAACTATGGCGAGGTAGAAAAGAGGTCTCGAACCGATGTAGCGGAATGAGAGAATTGGATATCTGGCAGATGCTATTAAATGCTTTGAGATTGTCGAAAATCTGCCAAATTCGAATATATTTTTTTGTACTATCCCTAGCTGGGTTCCGATTTGTCAGCGTTCGTTCCTTATGAAAGCAGTGATGTGCATGCAGTGCACAAACAAAAGCCGGAACAATTGAGATAGAGTGAGAGAGAGAGCGAGACTAGGGATTTAATTTTAGCGTTTTCCGTAGTCAATTGCACCTCATTTTTCTTCGCTCCTTTTGCTCTCTAATTGGTTTCTTCGCTATTGAAATGTCGAAGGCTGTCTGGATCAGATCCCGTTTCGCCAAGAGGAATTAAACCGACGGAAAATACATTCGGAGCATCCTAACTCTGGAACAGTTCTGGTATAAATAATACAAGTATATTCGGATTTGCGGAATAGCACAACCGAGGCATTTTAACGATCATGGATATTGAATTTTGTAAATGGGAATAAACTGTTTAGGCAGAATGTGTTATTCATATTGTGCTTGATATTTAATGGTCGATGAATGATGAGACTCGAAAAGATATTTCTCGTGTAACGGATCTTGTAACAATGACTGGGTAAAGAGATCTATCACAAATGTTTATGTGAATGGTTACTCAATCGATATCGTAAGTCGAAATGAAACCCCATTAAAAACCAAAGATTTTTCTAAGAAACTTTCAGAACAAGTGCCATCAATTTGTCGCTTTGTCGTGGGATTATCCTGGTTTGTCTGACTGGGTTGTAGCTCTAGTTAAACCATGTTTCATCTCAATGTTGATTCAGTACACTTGTATACTTGAGCAGGCTGCGTTTAGCTAGTGGAACAAAATCAGTGAGTCCGTGCCATGACAAGAAAGTACGGCTCGTTCTCGAATGACAATTTGCCCATCTCAAATGTGCAGGATAATTAGAAACACGTGTAGGGAGAAAGGTGCGTTTAGACATTGGAACATGAGAGGCGAGTCTGTGCTAATACAAGAAAGTCCTGCTTGTTCTCGAATGGAAAATCGCCGATCTCATATGTGAACGAGAATTTGAAACACGTAACGGAGAGAGGTGCGTTTAGACATTGGAACATGAGAGGCGAATCTGTGCACAAAGGATGGCTCGTTCTCGAAAGACAATTCACCCAAGTGTGCACGTGAATTTCAAGCGCGAGTTGAAGAGGGCTGCGTTTGAGAATGGAGATTCAATGAGCCGGCATTCGATGTAGTTGGTCAGACATTCGATATTTCCATATGTTAGAACTTGTGACACCGATCGGACGTAAATTTCCTCGATCTTCGACATTTTCAGACTTTAATGCAACTTTAGAACCGATTGCAACATCGAACAGGATTTGAAAATGAATACCATGTCTAAAATTGTGCATTAAATTTTGATTTTGAATTTGATTTTGAAAAAAACGATTCGGTGACAAAACCCATTACGCGAAAAGGAAGCCATCCGCCACTATCCGGGCAATGGTTATCGTTAGATGGCGCTGCAGGAATGTATTTTGCGCCTTATACGTATTTTGCGGATAATAATTTTACGGGATTGAAAATTTTCAATTGGCATTGTTCTCTTCCACAAAGTATCGTCAAGAACCGTCAGAATCTTCAAAATCAACGTCATTTCAATGGCAGATTTGACTGACCCAATTTATATCCGTCAGACGGCGCCACATTCTAGAGCGCGATAAGCAAACCACACGAGAGACCATCACATTTCAGCTTGGATCGAGTTACGTTCGGACTCGAATTGATCACGCGGCTCAACTAAGTGTGTTTGGGGACTGCCACACGAGCATCAAACTGTTCGATCCACAACGAGACATTCGTTCGCGGGGACAAGAACCGAGATCGAACTTCATCCTCCCGAGAGCCAGATGGAAATCGCCTCGGTGCTGACATTACTTTTCCTGACAGGATCGATTTCGAGTTTGGTGAAATGCGACGAAGGAAAACTGAGTTCGCCCGAAGTTCAAGTCACCGTCTCGAACGAAACATTCCAAATTAGTATGTTTTTCTTAGAACTCCTTCAATTATTCTTAGACAGCCTCACGACGCCGGAAACAGTCACCGACGCGACGGTTCCAATGACACCCGCAATCACCACTACGCAAATGTCAGGACCGGCAGCACGCAAAAATAAGAAAGCCCGCGCGAATTTCGGTGAGATGATGAGAGCCTTTCAAAACAATAAAGACACATTGAATCCAACACAGAGCAGCAAGTCGAATGAAACTAATTTCAGTGATATGATGAAAGCCTGGCAAAACTACAAAGCCAAGATGAACCCAACAACACAGAGCATCAAGCCGAATGAAACTAATTTCAGTGATATGATGAAAGCCTGGCAAAACTATAAAGCTAATATGAACCCAACAACACAGAGCAACAAGCCGAATGAAACTAATTTCAGTGATATGATGAAAGCCTGGCAAAACTACAAAGCCACGATGAACCCAACAACACAGAGCAGCAAGGCGAATGAAACTAATTTCAGTGATATGATGAAAGCCTGGCAAAACTACAAAGCCAATATGAACCCAACAACACAGAGCAGCAAGGCAAATGAAAATAATTTCAGTGATTTGATGAAAGCTTGGCAAAACTACAAAGCCAAGATGAACCCAACAACACAGAGCAGCAAGGCAAATGAAAATAATTTCAGTGATTTAATGAAAGCTTGGCAAAACTATAAAGCCAAGTTGGAGAAGCTGACACAGATCAAGACAAATCCCTCAATGGCCAGCACTGATGCAGCACTGATCACCACGAACACAATAATGGGCAGCTCTGATGCAGCATCAGCGATAGACCGCCCTGGTGCAACACCAATCAAGACAAATCC
>JAQGBY010007541.1:0-11625 GCA_034698785.1 Mycogona germanica | reverse complement strand
TTATAAAATTACGTTAATGGGAAGATAAGAGAAATATTTACCGAAGAAAAGCGGGCACACCATCATGGCGATGGGAAAGAGTTTTCGATTTTACCACAAAATAGTGACAGGATCTCCGTACAGCGTCATCCTGGAACAGAGAAATAAAAGCGAGTCGCTGCTGTTTGAGTCCGATGCTCTGGCCATTTTATGTGAGTTGGGTCGCCGAAAAAACACCCCTTTTCCTGCTTTCAGTATCGTCAACCGATTAGACCTTGCGTTTGACTAGTCCTTGTCCTAACCGGTTATGATATTTCTTGGTCAACCTATAACAATATTACATTCGTCAGACGATATTTTGATGTTTACGATCCGAGAAATGTCATTTACCGATCGGGCGCCGCTATGGGGAAACATTGCCGATGCAGCGCTGTCCAAGGTCGGAGAAGCTGGTGATTGCCAAAATTGTGTACTCAATTTCTGTTACGAAAATCAGAAGTTAGAACAAATGGCAATGTAGCCTAAAGTATTATAATAGATTATTTTTCCAGAACTTGACAAAACATTTTATTGTACGTTTGGTTAGCTTGCCACGACTAAATTAAAACAGAAAATGGCTTGGCATGAAAAAAATGATTGCACGTTATGTTGGAAAGCCGATTTCATGTTTTATAATTTAATCGGACTCCTTTCAGCTGTTTGACAAACGTAAATTGTTTTCTCGCTTTATCATAATTTCACCGCTGATCCCATAATTGATGACACACAATTCATAAAACCCCATTGATTGTCTATGCGTTCGGTCTGGGAACACTGAAGTTATTTTTACTCTCACGGAGTGACGGGCGCAATGCTTTACATATATGGTCAACAGTAGCAATCCATTCCAACTGTATTATGTATTTCAATTGGTTCAAGACAATTTATATGGCCCTCAATTAAGGTGTAATTGCTTAATGTCGGTGGAGTGGAACCTGCGTCAGGCTTGGCAGCCATGTGTGGACAATAATAGGCAATTATAGTTTCGATAAAATATCCTCGTTCTTTATTTCTCCCTTTGCAGCGCAAAGCGAACTCGACGCCATCAAGAAGCAGTACACCAGAGTGCAAGATGCCTATGGCTGCTTGGGTGTTCTACAGTTGAATACAGGCGAGTTTTATTCCCAATTTTTCTGACGACATAATCTTGTAGTAAGCAAGCACGAAATAATTTTAAAACATGATAATGACATGTAAGTTTTCAAGCAATTGTGGAAGAAAATAAGAGAGCATTTTTAGCACAAATTGAGATATAATATCGCCAAAAAAAGTCATCAAATGTCATTGTGCTGTCTCCAAATTACAAAGCCATTTTAGTATCTGTGTCTTGATTTTAGAGAGCAACAATTGCTATTGATTTATTTTCTTTCAGGAAACGGAACGATTCTTTATCTGGTGTTGGTGACCGGCTGCATCTCTGTGGGCAAGGTCGCCGACTCTGACATCTTCCGCATCACTGCGACCGTTTTCGTCTCGTTGAGGAACCAACCGAACGACGAGGAGCGAATAATCGAAGTGCGCAAGTTGCTCTGTTCTGGAACCTTCTACTTTTCATGGGCATCAGCCGGCACCGAGGCGCTGGACCTCACGCTATGCGCCCAGCGACGAATGAGATGCACACAGACCGACAACAGATTCTTCTGGTGAGATAAAAAAAATAGTAGAATTATTTTTAGTGTTTTGTGTGACTGATCTATGCGCGTAAAAGTTTATAGTGCACTTTGTTTGCGTTCTACAGGATCTGAATAATTCTAGATATGGGCAAGATGTGAATTTAAAATTTGCCTTTTCTAACAGGAATCGCATGCTGTTCGTGCACCTGCTCCGCTTCGGCGTGGACTGTTCCCATTGGCTGTTGAAGGCCACGTGCGGCAGCGTGGAGATCCGCACCGTGTACGTGGGACACCAGCAGGCGCGCGCCTGCATCCTGTCGCGATTGAGTTGCGAGCGCGCCGGCACACGCTTCAATGTACGCGGCTCTAATGATGACGGCCACGTGGCCAACTTCGTGGAGACCGAGCAGGTGGTGTTCGTGGGTGACGCCGTCTCCTCCTTTCTGCAGACGCGTGGATCCGTCCCACTCTTCTGGGAACAACCGGGAGTGCAGGTGACCTATTCCATTATATATTTTACGTATAGGCACTTCAGCTGTCTCGTCTGTCACATCGTGCACCGAGCATCAGTGTTTGTTTAATTAATATTTAAGTATTTCGTAAATTATAATTGTTCAAATTAATATTTTACCGAGCAAACAATTTCTGTTTATTTTCATTCCTACTCAGGTTGGATCCCACAAGGTGAAGATGTCGAGAGGCTTTCAGGCGTCGGCCAAGGTCTACCACCGCCACCTGGCGCAGATCCGTAAGCGCTACGGCCGGCAGGTCATCGTCAATCTGCTGGGCTGCAAGGAGGGCGAGTCACTGCTTAGCCAGATGTTTCAGGTAGGCAGAGTCTGAATTCATTTCATGTTTCTATCGATTGATCATTTGTGTAAACGAGCGCCATTTTCAGGTTTTTAGGTAACTCGTTGGCATCTAAATTTACCATAGATCTCAATTTGAATTGAAAATTAATTTCCAGCTTTTTAAGAAATACTTTGTATTCGTTATTTTGATTAATATCCTGTTTTCCAATGAAGAAAACGCATTTATTCTGCACAACATTTTTACAGGCCACTTGCGCAATAGTGCTTTTTTCACTGTTTAATGTGTAGAATAGACATTTTTTCAATTTTTGTTTTCTAGGATCACCACAAAGCGTCTATATTCCAAGAGGACATTCCCTATATTCACTTCGACTACCACGCGCTCTGCAAGAGAGGCAACACCGGCAGCCTATCCAACCTAAGGATGAAGGTGGCCAAATATATGGACGATTTTGGTATTTTCACTTCGATAGCATCGGAAGTTCACAGGTTCTCGATTGTTTCCAATTTTGTTATTTTGGGTTTTTTCTACTGTTTTGATCGAAACACATGAATATAACATGAATATAATTCCTAAACAAGCTTGTTGTGTCCCGGAAATAATGCAGATGCCCAGGGGATTCACAAAATCGCATGGTGAATTTTCTGCTTATCTCTTATTTTGTACACCCAAACCCAGTTGTCAAGTTTTATATGCATTATGTTTGAATTTCAAGCCGTACACGTAAAACAAAATTTAGATGATTCTACGGTGTTATGTAAACTGTATTTATCTTGGTTCTGTTTTGAATTGTAGAGAACAGTGTGGAACTATCAGAACCAATTGCTTGGACTGTCTGGATCGAACTAACTGCGTGCAGACCTTCTTTGGAATGCAGGTGGGGCGGGATCACGTCATCTGGCTGTTTTATTTGCGGCAGTGCTTCCAGTTGATGGGTCATTCGTCTAACGCAGTTTATTTGCTTTCGAGTAGACACTTGGCCAACAGTTGAACAGCATAGGCATTACTGACAAGAATCAGATGGCCAAGTTCGAGGAGCTCTTTCGACAAATGTGGATAATTAACGGCGACCAAGTCAGCAAGATTTACGCAGGGACAGGCGCCCTGGAGGGGAAATCAAAGGTGGGCGCGTTTTTCATACAACAGAGATTTCCTTCTATTGTTTTTCTTCGTTTGTGTTAGGCAATTCTTGTCAATATTCAAGCCATGATTCATAATTTTCGTGCTGTCAGAAGTTTCATGATTTCTTATTTGTGATTATTCATTAAAATAATTTTTAAAAAATTCGTCTGATCAACAAAACTGGTGACACATAAATTATATTTTAGTTGTTTTCGTAATTGTTCTTTAAAAATGTAATTGTTAAATTTATTAGTAATTGTAGCTTTGCCATGGGCTCATCGTTTCTGTCTGTCGGGTTCTCATCTTGTTATTGGTTTGGACAAACCCAGGAAACTAACTGCTTTGCTTGCTTATCGCAGTTTTTTTTCCATGTTTTGTCTTGACAATGCCTTTTTACCTATCTACGATTACGTCATTGTTTACTACCACCGTTCCCTAGCTTATTGACGGGGCGAGGTCGGTCGGCCGCACGATCCAGAATAATCTTCTGGATAATAGCAAACAGGAAGCTATCGATATCCTCCTAGTTGGTAGTCCACTTATCAACGAGTTGAACGATCGGGCTCGGATTCTGTTACCGCGCAACGTCCTCCACGGTTAGTTTATTTCCCTCAATTAATTTTAATTCATTCTCCTAAATGACGCTAGTATTTTATTGTTACTGCTTAATATCTAGATACCACGGAATATATGCTGGTTGGATGTTTATAATTGCGCCAAGAACACGTCCATCGCTTCTTATTTTTCCGGATGAGAAATATTTATGTTACCTGACAGGTTTCTGATATGTTCTTCTGGGATCTGGAAGTTGTCGTTATTCCATATACCTTGTATGTTACACATTTGTGGGTACCTATAAAGACAACTAATCCATTAGCAGAAATCTAAAACAATAATTCGTGTATGCAATTGCGTATGAATGGCCAAACATGTTGTTCATGTGTCAAGTCAATAACTAAAAAAAACTATTCCTATGCTGTGTAATTGCTGTGCGATAAAAATGCAATTAATCTAACAATATGTCCGAAATTACCTTTCATTGATGCCGGGGTATTTGTAGCTTTTCGTCAAATTGCAGGCTTATTTCAATTGGGATATGATGTTTGATATTTTGTAGATTGATTAGAAATGCAGATTAATCAGGGCTAACTGTTTGTTTTTTCTGCCGCCGTAAAGCGCCTACCAATGTTCTGCAAAGGTGGTGCCTGAGACAACTGGAATTTACGGAGCCGGTCACCTTGCGCGTGGCCGTCGCCACGTGGAACGTCAACGGCGGAAAGAACTTGCACAATGTGGCGTTTAAGCACCAGCCTATGACTGAATGGCTTCTGGATGCACAGAAAATAGCCAGAAACCAATGTGAGCAATTTAGTGCATTTTGAACCGCCATGAGAGAGTTCAAGTGCAACGTTATCCTGAAACTGATATCTGTCGCAGAAGTGTTTGAGTCACCGGATCATTAAAGCGTGTTGTAATGCGCCTGCATATTGACGTTTTGATTGTGGTTGTGAGAATCATTGTTCATCCCAAAACTCTCGTCCAAATCTGCAAATCACCTTTAAATTGTGCATTGGCAAATTGTGTAAAACCTTTTTTTTCCTTTCCTCAGCACTTGTGGATATCGCTGCGGACGAGGAGGATTCGTCACCCGCCGACATCTTCGCGATTGGATTTGAAGAGATCGTTGATCTCAACGCCAGCAACATAATGGCTGCGAGGTGCGAGGATAAAAAAAATTATTTATTTTGTATATTCAAACTGTTAAATTGAATAATTGTAAAATAACGATGGCACATACTTACATCGCGTGTTGGGTGCTCGCCAAGCAATATGCAAACTTACAATATTTTAAAATTTAAGAAAATTATTTGAACAATTTAATTCATGGTTAGAATAATTTGGGTGCCCATTAGGAAATCTATGTTGCCATCTCGTTAGTGGTTACCAATTGGTAAAACTTCGCAAAAGAAATTCATTTTTAAAAATTCGTTTTTAGCACAACCAATCAGAAAGAGTGGGAAAAGGCTCTGCGCAAGTGCATCGATCGGGATCACCGTTACGTGATGATTACGTCCATACAGTTGGTCGGCGTCTGTCTGTACCTGTTCATTCGTCCGAATCTGGTGCCGTACGTAAGGTAGGTGACGCTAATGTTGGTCCTTTTACAGTGCGTTTTCTATAGCAGCTATAGTAGAGTTTTTTTTTATATAAGTTTACTTCTTTTCGAAAGGGCGAAGGACGAACCGATTTTACAAGCACATCGTTTGGATCAAATAAAATCGATTTGTATTCGAAATGTCCCATATTATCTTAAATTCGCCAATTTGTGGTACAGATCGTGGATGATGCCTGGTCATATAACTGTTAGTTGATTAAAAGAAATTTTACGATTATATTTGGGCGTGTTGTTGTTTATCTAACCATATGCGTATTGTTTATTAGATAATTCAGTTGAACGCATTTGGAAAAAAATTAAAAGAATTTAATTTTAAAAAATTAAAACGGGGAAAAAAATCTTGGCAGCACTAAAACATTTGTTTCTCCTGTTTCATGATTTCAGGGACGTCGCCGTCGACATTGTAAAGACTGGGCTCGGCGGAGCAACTGGTAACAAGGGTGGCGTAGCTATCCGCATGTTGGTTCACAGCACGTCGCTATGCTTCGTGTGCGCCCATTTTGCTGCCGGACAGTCCCAGTACGCGGAAAGAAACGCGGATTATATCGAGATCAGCCGAAAACTCACTTTTCCCATGGTACGATAAAAAGAACCGCACCACCCTCAATCTCATACAGCTACAGAGTTCGCTCTAACCAGAATATTAGTACACTATCTGAAATTCTCGACCGGACGAGCATTAATTTTAAATTAAATTACATCCAGTCAGGAAAACGCGCTCTGTGTACTATCAAATTACGATAGACTTAACCACTCGGCTGTTAAGTTCTGATTAGTTCCAGAATGTCCGACTACTCCAGAAGTTCCTCAGAAGTGCTAAACATTTGCCACCGATGGCCTAATGTTTCTAAATCATGCTAACTTTCATCTGATCCGCGGCTGATAGTTCGAGAAAAACTGTCGTTCACAGTGTTTCGTGTACGCAATTTGACCAGTATTTTAAATTTTATTTTTCTTTACAGGGTCACACATTAAATTCACACGATTATGTGTTCTGGTGCGGCGACTTCAACTATCGTATCGATCTGCCCATCGATAGTGTGAAGGAGGCAGTCAAAATAAACAATTTGGCATATTTATTGGAACACGACCAACTGAGGAATCAGCAGAAATCCGGACAGGTCGGTTGAGCCATTTTAGCATTTTATTATGTAATTTTTATGTAACTTGTTCCAGTTGTGGAAATTTCGTTAGCAGTTGAGTTGTGGCGTTATATGACTGCTTCTTGCTCATTTTTTTTTGTTGACAATTTCCTATCAAAGCCAATAATTTGGTTTACTTGTTGTCGAGGCATACAACATTTTAAAAATTCCGATCATTGTCAATTTCTTTAGGCTGAGCTCAAATTATGTTTTTATTTTTCTAGTGTTTCCGAGATTTCATCGAGGGAGACGTCAATTTTCCGCCCACCTACAAATACGATACATTCTCGGACGATTATGACACTAGCGAAAAATCACGAGTTCCGGCGTGGACAGACAGGGTTCTCTGGAAAAGAAAACAGCTGCTTATTTATAAAGGTATCTTAACTCGCCAAAAACAAAACAATATTAGGAAAATTAAGGATGGGAAGAAAACCAACCGTTCGTCAAGTTTTGTATTTGTACTAGTTCTGCTTCCTTCTAATCCAAACAGATGAAGATTTTAATCCAGGAAAATTAATTTTTTACGGACGTGGAGAATTAAAAACATCTGATCACCGGTATGTCTTTGATACAATTTTCAACGACACAATTTCGGTCTTTGTTGGCTGTGTTTGGTCTTGGTTGATATTAATGTGTACTTTCGACTCCAGGCCCGTGATAGCCATCATCGACATCGAGGTGTTGAAAGTGAAGGAGGAGAGCTGGCAGCACGTGTTCGATGATGTCCTTAAGGTGGTTGGCCCGCCCGACGGAACGGTCATCGTGAGTCTGTCATCCGATGATTCGTTTCTGAACGAGCCCGGTGATCAGACTGCATTCAGTGACGCATTCGTCAACGATCTCGTGGCCCAGTTTGCCAACATTGGTGACGTCATTCTAGTCAGGCAAGTCACAGTTTTTTTTTACTAAAATATAAGCGAGAGAGTACGTCAATTGGTCATACATAAATAAGGTTTTGGTTCTGAGTTTGGACACTGGGATGACTTCAAGGATTTGCCTAGACGAAATTCTGTCGACATGGCTGATGTCTTGTTAGTTTGACGCCACTTGTATGGTCATGTTGCATCACGTTCATGTCAAAAGATCTTGAATTCTACTTATTCTTCTAACACAATAGTAAGAATTCGAATTGAATGCGTGAAAAATGGAATAAAAAGAACGAACGTTTGGAACAACGAGTGACGCAATTCTGAATTGTAGTGGACTTCGGATCGTCGGTTTGAAAGCTGGCATTTGATGTGAATGGGAAGCGTTGGATAAAAATGTTTTTACTGACGTTTACGCATTTATTTTGTTCATTTTTTAGGTTCGTCAATGAGTCTATGTGGGTTACGTTTAAGGACGGGGAACACGCTCTATTCGCACTGCAGTACCACGGTACCGAGGCAAGTGTCGTTACGCGTATATCGGCCGCATGGCTATTCCAAAAATTCATTTTCAGTCGTTTCAATTCGTTATTTTAATTTTAATTAAAACTTTTTTTTAAATTATCTCAACACAATTCTACTCAAACACGTTGAAATTACATATGTCAGGTTACAATGCGCCCACTTTATCGTCTAGTCTTAAAAATGCTGTCTGTAAGGACGTAAGTAGTATCATCGTGCGACAAACTTGTGTACGCCCTTATAAGGTTATGCGGTCAGATAAGGCGATGAGGAGGTTGGACGCCCTATATGTATTTAATTAATTTTTTAAAATATAATTTCAATACAGGTTGGCGGGCAAATAATCAGCGTGCAACTGAAGACGCCCAACTGGCAGGAAATTGTTTACCGTGAGCTGCAGTTGTGTTCCGACAACACGGTGCCGCTAACCGACTACGTGGGTCCCGACCTGGACGAGGCCGAGACGGCGGGCGAGGTGGCCGAGGACCATGTCATTGAGGATGACGGCGCCTGGAGCGAGGATGGGGTCAGCGTCTCCTCCTTGCCCCTGTCCGGCCGCTCCACCCCCACGCCAGGCAGCCATGACGGAGCGCCACCGTTCGAACACGCGGCGCCCGTCTTCCAGCAGGCTGTCGCTGCCTCCTTGGATAGTTGGGGTACTCCCAAGTCGTCGCCAGCCAAGGTGCCGCCACCTCGTCCAGCACCTCCAGTGAGACCGCCAGCACTGCCGCAGGTAGTTGAGGCGGCCATGCAGCGATCATCACCCGATGTCGTGCCCAAGGTAACTCCTATAGTGCGGTTGACTACAGTTGATCGGTAAAAAACAACTCATACTTCTCTGCTAACATTGTACAGTTTTCGTGTTTTTTCGTATCGTGTTATTTGGTTATTCTATGGTATTGTTTTGTTGTGATAGTTTTTTCAAGAAATCAAAAAATATAAAATTGTAGGTTTTTTGGTTAAAAATCATATTTGGTTTCTTAACTTTTACTGAGACAATCGTCGATTTCAGTTTTTTTAGTAAATATTATACATTAATGGGGGGGGGAGGAGTCTGCTCCTGGTCCTGTTTGTTAAAGGAACCGACTGACTTCTGTCAGTCACCATGTGACATTCACACTGGGAAATCAAAATGAATGAATAAGAATCTTATTGAAATGGCTCTTGGAAAAAATAGGTTTGTACAATGTAGCTCAGGGAAACCAGGAAAGAACATTAGAGTAAGTGTGCCAAAAAATTTCTTAAGTTGTGGTCAGACTTGTGACGAAAATGTGCCATCATCGAGTACACCTGTGTGGTGGTGATGGAGCACCGAAATGGATACTGAGATGGACGATCTGAAATTGAATCAAATTTACATATCCGTTATTTTTTAACCGATAAACACATCATAAAACTAAAAATTTTCATCTCTGTGTTCTACTGCACTTTTTATTTATAAAAAGAACTAGACGTGGAATATTTTTTACACGATAATTTTGTCCCAAAGGATAAATTTTAAATGACCGCCCTGAAATCTTCAATTTGCAGTGACTGTTCAAGTAAGTACTCACAATTTATTTTTTCTCAATTTCAATCGGCAGACCAACGGCGCTCCAAAGACTCCTTCACCCGGCTCCACCAACCCATTCGTCGCCGCCAGCAACGGATCCAACCGACCGACCGCAACCAACAATCCATTCGCCGAGCCGACCACCCACGCCGCAGCCGCCACCTCCGGTTCCCCATTGGGCTCACCCACCCAGGTATTACCGGCGCGACCCGCGCCGCCTCCCCCTTCCGCCTCCACTCACACCCGCTACAATGAAGCGGATGATCCGCCCGCCCCCTCCCTGCCACCACCCACCATGGCGCCTCCACCCCTCCCACCCAACTCCGACCCGACGCCGGCGTTGCCGCCCAGATCGCCAGCCGAGTCGGGCGCCGGACCGCCACCCAGGTTGCCAGGGCGGCTGCCGCAAGACGTCCCGCCACCCGTTCCCAACCGCACCGTACCGCCGGGTCCACCCATACCGGCCCGGACGAATGCGCCGAGACCCGGGCCACCAACGGCGGAGGCGCCCATCATTCCTCCGCGGCGGGTCGCCCAGTGACCCAAACCCGATTCCGAGCGGTTATGCCGTTCAGTTGTACATATAGAAGGGGAGAAAGAGAGAGAGAGCACTATTTTGCAAAAGGCCTACAAGCATCAAATCTAATGAAGTCACAGGTCATCCATAATTATATATTTACGAGTAAGTAGGATAGAAAATTGATGGGATGGATGGATTGGGCAGAGACACGTCCCGTTTAGTTATAACGGAATTTGAGCGGACCACAGCTTTCTGTTTGGATGAACGTGTCGCACAAATGCGATCCTGTCGGCAATCTCTGACACTGTTCGTTATGTTTTGCGATGAAGGTTGAGTATTGGCCACAGGAAAATGCATAGTTATGGTTAAGAAAACGAATAATGTCGGTGGGTTCCGCCAGAGATGCTGTTGCTTGACACATTTAATTTGCATTTTAAAATATTTTCGTCGTTTATATTAATATATTTATTCGTCGAAATTTTATGACATTTGAGTCATGGAAACGAATGTGTTTCGGAAACTGCTTACGGATCATAGAATTAAATATAATTTTAAATTATTGAAAATAAATTTGAATCGGTTTTAGCTGAAATGTTTTTCGGTGAAGCCTGGACATTCAGAGCAACGTTTAGGACAATCTTCGTTCAAATTTTCTGTCTTATTTGTATTTTTTACCAACGTGGCGTCACCAAAGTGTCGGATGTTTTGGGGAAATCCGACAAATCCTGGCACATCTGTCTTATAACAAAATGGAGGTGACCTCTCTCTGTTCCATGACGTCTTTAATGCGAGTTATTGTTTGATCAACTATGGCATTATTTTCGTCGTAACACACTTTGCGGCATTCTGTGGTCGTTTCAGTCATGTTGTTATCCGTGTGTGTCTCGGTGTAACCGTGTGTAATTATATCAGATTATTCGATAGACCCACGATATTTATTTACAAATAGAAGATTGTGTCATCGTTGAAACACGGTCGCTTTCTTGAACTTATCCAGAAAAATCAGGCTAAAATAAAATATGTGGAAGACCAGCCATGTATTTTCTCCCTGTTAAAGGGCTATTTATTCTTTTTATTCTCATTGGCATCACTTTCTAGTTTGCTTTGATTTATTTTTAATACACCAGCAATTGTTCAGAGGCAAGTTTTATAAACCTAGGGTCAGAGGTAACATTTCTGAATCATCCACCTACAGTTGTATAATCTTAACACATTAGAGCTTCCTCCTTCAAAGTTAGTGGTTCAATGCCCACATCGCGTGAGTATTTCCAGGATTAT
>JAQGBY010007540.1:0-11628 GCA_034698785.1 Mycogona germanica | reverse complement strand
TCGCAGTTGCTCTTCCGACAGGGATACGTTTTTGATCGGATCTTACTTCATCAATTTCACTTTCCAAATCAATCCTTTGCATTTTTAATGTTATATCTTACCATGCGCATTGTTTATTCCCTTTATCATTATTTGTTATCCATCTTACTTTTTCATGAGAATTGAAAAGTCTGATCGTTGCTACAGTAGAACATCGGCAAGGAGATGCACGAAATTGCGAATAGTCAACTTCTTAAATTGGAATTTGTTGTTTCTTCGCCCAATAGTACTCTTGACAACCTTTAAAAAAAGATTTTGGAACCTTTTTAAAAATACAGATTATGTATAATATATAATATACCGTTATAATCCTTTTGTTTTCTGCGTTCTTATTTTCGTTGTACAGTACAAATACCATGAAACTGTAGTTTTAAGCTGATTCCAAAATTTTAAATTGAAATTGAAACAACTTTGTAAATTTTAAGAAGTTACTGTGTATTTGTCTCAGTCTATTTACACTTTCGAGCGTCTTACTTTTTGTTTTTTGTGTACTGTGTCTTACAAACTGCAAAGGTTGTTCTGATCCTTCGCCCCAATCCCGGGCCACCTTCTTATACCCGTGCCAATTCAAAGAAAAGGGTTGAACGCGCTCTACTCAGGTTGTGCAACGACATGGAAAAGGTGTAGAATCCGGCAGACTCGGACCAGTCCCACTACACCTCTTCGGAGACATTCTGAAACCTGAAATATTTTTTTAAAAAAACACAAAGCTAGTTTAACAATTTGCCATTCAAATTTATTTTACGTATCATTTCAAATTTAACACTTGAGCCTGTATATCGTTTCCTCTCAAAGGTTATCATGGTTTTTAAAAAAAATTGCACTTCGAGCCGAATAAATAAACAGGTTTCGCAATGTGTTATAACGGTTCAACAATTTATCAGAATTTATCTTACACAAAAATTGAAAGCTTTAAAATGAATATTTTATTTTAATCGCACAATTTTATGTGTTGGAAGATAATTTGCAAAGAAAGGGGGAGGGGCATTTTCTTCAAATGCCTACAGGGTTTTAATTTGTCAGCGATTTAGTGTTTCACCTCTTTTGTTGTTTCATGTCTGTCTCATAGAAAGGAATTTGCTTGAGCGATTAAGCAGATGTTGGTAAGAATGCAGAATATTTTCATACATCTACTTGGATATACCTGCACTCTACACCTTACACGTTCGTTAAGATTTTTTAATTTGCATAGAAAAATGAAATTGAGCAACCAGGCGAAAAAGGGGGTTGTCTGAAAATACGATTTTTTGTTGTTGTAATGTCTTCATTCGTATGCATGTTGAGAACTGCGAAGGTGGATTTCTTTTCTTTCGGTTTCTCCGAATTATTATGTTAAGCGCAGTGCGCTCCAGTCATAAAAATGATCAATGGTTATATAAGCGACTTTTGGATTCGTCGAGAAACCCAAGAATTGAGGAGGCGTTGACGTGGACAGTAGACGATGAATCAACGGTTGAACGAAAAAAGGGGTTTGTTATTTTTCGCTATTTGTCCATGAGTGACGTCATTCAACCTGTTTTTTCCCACTGTTGTCCTCTCGTATGCCGTGGCAAAATTAGGGTACTGCTATTTTGCATGGACCATAAAGCAATAAAATTGTAATTGACGGCTTCGGGCTCAGAACGAAAATAGAGAGAAACAAAAACGTTTCGTGTGAGATGTTTGAAACCAGGTGTGTGGGGTCCTGGTGTTTCCTCCTGAGACCCTTGGCCGGATGATCCATTAACGTTATTAATTATTGAGATTCATGTTAGGCAATACGAGACACTTTGAATTTAATTCGGAATGGCCTTCCTCTTATTTGTCTTACGATCGGCTTTTCTTTTGTCTCGTTGCATCTCTTTAAACTCAATGTCAAGAATTAAGTAAATATTGGGTGAGAGAGCCTATTTGAACAAAGCCTACCTTATTTATTTTTTGTCGGTATCTAACGCAGTGACCCACCAACAAAAAATTATTTCAAGTGACTGTGTGCCCTCCCTACTGTTTATTTAATGCGGTTTCGAGTCGGTGTGTGAGAGCTTTTAATTTTATCTGCTCCTCGTTCAATGCACGGGTTCCACAAAACTTGTTCAAACTCCATCAAGTGGTATTTGCTATAAATATTTAAACTGGTCTTGCAGAGAGAGGAGAGTCGAAAATGTTCTTGAAAAAAAAAGCAGAGGACCGATCTCGTGTCTGTAGACGTTGAGGAGACTGTTGGTGACTTTTCGATTCCGTAAGTCGATGATTCGATATTATCGATTGCATCCATGTATATAATCGGTAACCTCTCTCCCACATTTGGTTAGAACTTAGAAGGCGGGGGAAGAAAAAAAGTTGCATCGACTAATGACTCGAGTCTAGCCGAGTGAAGATATCACTTCTTTCAAGTTAGAGTTCATCCCCGTCCTGATGGATTTTCGGCGTGCCCGTGATAATGACGCATAAAAAATGGCCCCGGGGGCCAGTGGCGTGGTCTAGCGATAGGCACCACCACCACCATATCGACCACCACCCAAAGAACCTGTCATCCAGGCAACTAAAATAGTAATAATAATAATAATAAAACTTGGCGCGCCCGGGAAACACACCAGAGGAGGAACAGAAGAAAAAGAAAAAAGTGTAGCCATAAATACTTGTACCAGGTTGATTTCCATAGCATTTGAGCCACGTCATCTAATGAACCCACAATCCTTAAAGAAATATGCTCCTGGCACTTTGAAAAAAACTTTAGATGTTTTTTCACCGAATTCAAGCAACACCTTTTTGTTTTATGGTACTTGTGCAATCCCAATTGGTTGATGAGTTTTTTATTTATAACATTTTAAAATGTCACATGAATCTTGAACCGTGTTTTTTTATGTATTAGGGGAAACATTTTCAAATTAATGTGTCACTTTTAGCAATGTTTTTTTATTCACCTACGAAGCAGATAGGGTTTTGCCAGCGCGAGCGTGGAATTAGTGGTTTACTTATCTGCGTATAGATGGCGCTCGTTTTTTGCATAGCTCATGAACACGGCAACATGAAACTTGAAAATAGTTGTAGCGCTGCGTATAATGTAAATGTCATGGCGCTGCGTTACGCCGTTAGTGAGCTCTCTCGAATCACAGACAGAAAAGACAAACTTTCTTTTATAGTATTACATTCATATCTCATAAACGGAACAACATAAAAACCTAAAATAAGTTGCGATGGTCTTAACATTTACAGCGATATATATACAATGTTAATTTCATGGCGCTGCATTACGACGTTGGTGAGCTCTCAAATCAAGACAGATCATTTATTTTATATTGATCTTTCAACATCATCTAATTAAATTATTGATTTCCTTTCCGATAGATTTTTTTAATCGAAACTTAAAGGAGAGGCGAATCCCGTTGATGGAGACGTGGCTCAGGTGGATGGAAATTTTTAACCTGCATCAATATTGTGGTTTTTCAGCGGATTCACAATGGCACTCATTCATGGGCACCGCTCTAGCCGGGGAATATAATTTACGAGGCGGGTTAACCGCTGTCTATTGGCGAGTGATGATAAGGTGGTCGCCAGTCTCGCCACTCCAACCGATAGGGGGAGTGGTAGGGGAGGGGTGCGTCCGCAAACTAATTAAGAGACCGACGCGTACAGGAATGCGTTTTTTGGCGAAGGTCGATTAGAACTCAACAACAATTTCCAATCATAAACCAATGATAGATGGGAAGACAACTGTATTAGGTTTCTCTTTTAACGATACGAGAGCACTGCAATAACTCACTTGTACTGGTGGTGATTGATAATCGCATCTACAAAAATATTAAAAAGTGTGGAATCTAGTTAGATAATTTAATGGGGTAAATGTAACGTTGCCAAACAATATGCTGCAACGATATTTCGATATTCCGGATATTTCTTCGTTCTGTTTGAAATTGTGATATGTCGTTTTTGGAGACAGGGGCAAGATGACTGATTTCTCGTCGAACTATGTAAAAAAAAATGTACATTGTTTGTGCTTGGCCTGTTTGTCACATACAAGAGTTGTTTGTTTAGGGTCTGAGCAATGGAGGCAGGTATTCGGTATTACACCGTCATCCATCATCCCGTCTCTTTTTTACCAGCTGACAAAACACCGTCGTTAGCAATCCCCCCCATATGCAAATACCGACATTTTTTTTCTGGCTTTCTGGGAGCAAATATTTCACCATCGAACATCGAATCCGGTTTTCCAGTTGACAAGTTTCGTGGGTTGCTCGAATAGATGAAGCTGCGCCCTGGGCAAAATTTATATTTCTGAATAAATGGAGAGATTGGACTGCAAAGTGACGCAATCAAAAATTGACATTGGCCGATCCACCACCGTGGTCCACGCCCTGGGCTGCAGCCCCTAGTATCCTTGATAAAACAAAGGCATGAGGTGGTGCCCACTAGCCTATTTTTGCGCAATATTTATCTGTTCGAACGTATATATTTTCAATTTGTGACGCAAGTTCCGCTTCGTTGAACGTCCACGTAAATTCGCAGTTTACCGTGAGATCAGCCAACAAGAATTGCGTTTGCGTTGACATGTCGACTGCCGCTTTTTTATTTTTGACATGTTGATAGGCGTATCATTTACGGATAGGTGTGTTGACAGGTTGCTTATGTCATTTCGTCTCTATCTCTTCCCTCACACCTCACCCTATTGCTTCTTGGAAAGCGCGAAATTTCGAAGTCCGTGTGGTGAGTTTGCGAAATGACGTTTCACTTCACGGAGACTCGTTTTAAATAAAAATGATGTCGCAAGTCGCAAGTCAAAAAATTATAAACGGTTTGACGAAATTTCATCATTTTTTCATCGTCACCTACACACCTAATTTTTTTAATTGTTCGCCCCCGAATTGATCGAATTGCTCGCTAGGTGGCGCTCGAACCAAATAGCTAGACCCACTGCTAATAAATACGCTGCATTCCGCGGGGCTCTGGTCCAATTAGGATGCAATAAACCTCAATTTCGATACCGTAGCACTACTAGACGCTGTTCAGGTGATCAGTTTGGTTGTAAATTCGAACCGATCAATTCTCATCTTGATTATCGTGGTTACAAATATGCAGGTGTGTTCGTGTCACCTGCTGCGAGACGATGAATATCTTAGAATAATTGGCCAATAACGAATGGCGTCATGTGGTTGGTACTCATTCCTATTTGCTGCATAGACAATGATCAATCGCGTCATGAAGGCTCCATACATCATATCGCGAGTCTAGTCGCTTTCGTAAGTTGACCTCTAATTGACCTATTTATTCACCCCCGCTATGCAGTTCCAGTGTAACATCCACTTGAGAATCGACTGGAATAAAATGCATGTTTTAATTGTTTTAATGGAAATTGCCCAATGGACGAAGGACAAAGGACCAATTGGTGGTGCCTGGATTTGTGTCCTTATTGGTTGAACCCTGGTCTTGGGAGAATTTTTTTTTGACAGTTCCTGTATTAGAGAAAAATATCTGGTCTCTCACATCGGAATGTTGATCTTTGTCGAACGAAGATTACATGATCGGCACTGCGTCGCCACGTTTGTCAATCAATCAATCAGATACAGGTAAAAAGGGTCATTAGTCATTTCGATTTCTGAATGTCACTCTCTCACCAACGAAAAACCCCCCAAATTTGCGGAGCACACCACATGTTGAACATTGGCATGAATAATGACGTGTCAAAACTATAATGGATTAGGACACGTCAGTTTTCCATGGTAAATTAGACGAATATAATAAACCATTTCCTGGACATTAGCCGTTCGTCTTTTATCAATCTTCATCCCCTTACATTTGCCTTCACTCTATTGGCTGTTGGCACCTTGGTGCGCTCCGGTGGCCTTCGAATGTCGCGCTCCTAGTAGAACAATAGGTGGAGCACTCATAGGCATACTCATAGTGAACTAACCATTCACCTGGACCTGGTGTGGCGTCTCCTGTCTAGTAATTGGGCGCCATGCTGATTTATGGTTTTTCGGAAGGTATACAGGTAAATGTTGGGGGGATCCTCCATGCTGTACCCCTGATCCCCGACCAGAGACTGCCAATTTTGGTGCCCGGGTTGGCTGGTATTGATGGGGGGATGGCGTTGTTGTAATTTTGTTCGTTCAGGAGCCGCGGGCGGAATCAGATGACTTTAACACCTTTCGGAAACTGCGGATTCGTAATTTTTTTTCTCGGATGGTTTTCTTTGGGCGTCATTTTGATTATAGAGGGTCGGTGCGCGGTGGAAGGTTATACGTCTCCATCGTTAGTGCTGCCAGATATATCGTATAATGCCGGTTTTGCTGGCGACAGATCCTGAGTTCACACAAAATTATGTTTGTTTTTCAAACTATTTTTTGTTGTACCTGTAAATATATAGTAGTTGTAGTTTTTTTTCTATTATCTTACCTGTCTAGGACGTTTCCTCGAAAACTGGTTTTATCCGTTCTTCATGGTCAAACCCTGATTACAGTATAATACTGGGTGACATTAAATGAGATGGTTATTTCGAAACCAACGTGACGTCGATGACGTACGTTGGGATCGGTTATTTGTGTAAGAGCCCTCTCTTATAGACGTCTATACGTACCGGGATATATCTGTACATAGCCACCAACTGACGTTATTTTTTGCCTGCAGATTCTCGTAATGATCGTTTTAAAACTGTCGATCACTCCCCTTACCTGTATAAAGTGTAAAAAGGGATCTACCTAATATTAACACGATTACACGGGTTACACGGAAAACATGTAATCCGGAGAGTTCAGTTTAATTTTTAAGCTTTCGTGTAATGTGTAATTTTAATGAGTCGTGCAATTTGGAATAGTCAAGTCAGTCGTATAATTTTTAAATAACCTTAGGGAGGCCAGCCAGCAGAATTTTTTTTATCTGAAATAAAAGTTATATTAATATAAATGAAGAGATTACAGACCACAAAAAATAGTCATCAAAATTTGATGTAGAGTGTTCTTCAGCTTTTATAAAAGTAATCTTTCATACGAAGAACGCGTTGACGTGACTTGAGTGACGTGTTTAGTGTTGCACTTCCGCTGCGAGCATTTCCGCTGCAAGTCTTGGAACATGCACCCCTTCTGAAAGACGTAGACACGTCAAAGGCTCATTATGTTAAAATATAATAAATGTCATCAATTAAGTTAGACTAAATTTAAACTCTACAATGATATCGACACACAAGAACACTTCGAATTATAGAAATTTAAAATGGCAATAACATTACAAACTGGAGATTGATGCACTGATTTGAACTAGGCCGTGTAATTTCCGTGTAATTGTCTTCTTTTGCCGTGTAGACGGCATTTCCTCTCCATTTATTAGGTAGGTCCCTAACGATTGGTGATCGATGCCCAGCGGACTGGATTTCCCAACGCAAATCGAACGATTGTCCGTGCAAGGTTATGCCAGCGGGATTGTTGACGTCAGTCAACAATCCGGTTTGGTCCAAATTATAAGAGACCTACATGCATGTTACGTTCTCGTTAGAAACTCTATTTTAATTAATCGCGAAATTTGATCGGGTAACAAAATTAATGTGACGTCGATGGAATTGCGAACGCTGCACCGATTTTTATGTACTCGGACGTAATTGGTTGAACTAGTTGTGGTGTAATAATAATAAATGTCGCCAAACGTGGAGACAGACCTAGTCTAATACCTCCTCCTCCTTCGTTACCACTAATGTCACAAGAGACACCAAAATAAGTTGGGAAGAAAATTAACATCATTTTGAAATATATGAAATAAAGAAATTGCCGAAGTTGGTTTTACAAAAATCTGGAGGAAGTATTTTAAACGTTGTCTTCTTAACATTGTCGTAAGTTGGGTATATATAGGGTGGCATCGAGTATATCCAATTTAGAAACTGCTCATTATGCAGGTCAGTGTGTGCGTGCGGCGGGCAAATAATTGGCCCAGTTCTGTAATAGTGAGTACCCCCATTTGAAAACGCTTGAGCTCCCTCCCACCGCCCCATATAGGCACGCGATGGAAATTTGCATGACACGCAACAATAAATCAATGCACATGTATACATGGGATGGCGTAACGTCGATAGGTCGTAATAATCCCCGATCACTTTGGCAGTTATCTCGGGTCTCCGTTTCTGTTCGACCCCGTTACATCAATTAAAATATTTTATGTTCTTCTTTATGGATGACCAAACAACGAGGTGCACGGTTAGATGCCAATATATTCATCCTCGAGTATTGATAAGGTATCGAATACCAGGTCGCCTCCTGGGGGTTCTAGTTCTAGTTCTGGACCTCCTTAACAAATATCTCAGATACAACTGGTCGTTCGACCCCCGCCATAGGCCCCTCTCTTGGGTGCTGCTTGGGGGTACATATTGTAATTGTAATTTAAACTAGAGAACAAGGTACCCGTTATAATTCCTAAAGAGACTGCTGAAAATGTGTGTATGAGATAAAGTCCTGCGTGCGCCTTTCTTGGGAATTTGTGCTGATGCTGACGTCACTGGCGCGGGCGAGAGTCACTTATGTCGAACATGTGGCATGGAAACGAGGTCTCGAACTGGCGTAGCTCAGAGTGAAGCGCGATCAGATGTGGGTGTCGTTTCCCGACGAATCTTCGGCGCTCTGTGATTGGCTGATTTGACGACATCTGTCAATTTCGCTAACGAAATGTCGCCAAATCAGCCAATCACAGGGCGCCGAAAATCAGACCGGTGATGACCTCTGGTGGCGGGTGGTGATGTGGCTGCCCCGTGTTGTGAGGCAACCACACGATGCATCGGTGAAACAGTTGATTGATTTCATAATGGATTTCGAGTAATTCAATTAAAATGTTCAGAATTTTGTATCTGTGTCCTTGATTACAAAATGTGAATGAGCTTTTTTGGTCATATTTAAAGAATGAAATATTTTTAACATTTTAATTATAAATTGGTACGTAATTTTCAGTGACAATTGACACGTGGCGTCAAAAACACGGCTAATTGTTATCTTTGTTATTAACGTTACTAAATGTTATCTTTTCTTGACATTTTTTTTATTTTTTGGAAATCCACCCCATAGAGAGCGATGGGTGGGTGTTTATGAACACGAAGGTCGATTTCTAAAATATGACTGGACGATTGATCCGCATCTCATCGACGCCTCTTGTTTCACTTCCCCTAATCGCAACTCGAATGACATCAATCAACATTTAAAATGTGCTCCTTATTTTCCGCTAATGGAAAATCGAGAGGCCTCGATAATGGCAATCAATCCTGCTTATGCAATCTAAATGGCGCATTGAAATTGGATAGGAATCCTTTTTGGCGTCTCTCGGGCGTGATCGAGACAAGACGAAATTGGAGAACTACAGCGTTTTTAGTCACGTAATAAAAATAATCGGGATCACAAGATGAAAAACAATAATTTTCATGATCACTTAACTTGAATGCTAACGAGCAGCCTGCATCGGATAGTCCTCTACAATTCAGAGCAGATATCGATCAGTGGAAATTGTCGGTGGAAAATGTTAGCTCCATAAGGCATTGACTCTAGTGCTTACGTATCATTGGATAGAACAATGCTTAGGTAATGGCGCGATTTTTTTTAATTTTTAGCTATTGTCCGATCCATACCGTGAGACAAAAAATGGTATCGCAACGTTACCCACGAGACATAGGGGGAAAAGTAACAAATTAGCCGCAACTATTCCATCTAGGTGGCATCAATCTCACTCGAAATAATATGCTTCACGTATGAAATTCGTTTAGCCAATGGTCGCCCAGGCCGGCAATTTACCTGTCAGAGTTCTTCAATTGTTCGCTAAATCGTTTTGCACCGTATCATCATCATCTTCATCTCGTCTCAATTGCGGTTGGTCGGACCTTTTTTATTTTCTTCTATCCATGAAGGCGCGAGATTGAAGCTAGCACCTTGCCACGGTCGCTGCACTTGATAACCGAAATGCAAGTGGCCGAGTGGTGGCGCTAAATATTTCGCTTAGGCTATTATTGCAATAGATTCGATTAAGCTAGAGTTGAAAGAGTTTGCGAATGCACGTTCTCGCGTCTTTCCGTGAGAGAAAATGGACGCCATTAGAAAGTTATTGTTGCTTTTATCACTTGAACGTTTCGTCATTGTTCAGTTAAGAATTTCACAATCTCTTGGATCGTTTATCCTATTTGATGGAAAGATGTTTCGTTGCCTTAACGTCCGTCCAATCCTATGTAGCTTTAATTCCTTCACTTCTAAGTGTATTATCCGTATCCCGGTGAACTCTTTCGACCTCCCTTCGAGTCCATCATGACGTAGCTGTTGATGATTCTGATAAACATGACCCTTCAAACTGCAATCTCAGTTGGATATCGCTGTTTTTTTTTCATCCACCCACCTCACAACATCAAGCTCGAGATGTTTTTAGTTTGAAGAACAGAAAAGATGAGAAAAGGTCAAAGTTTAATTTCGGAAATTATTAACTCAAATTGGTTTATTCGTGTAATTTGTGGGGAAATTATCACAGCGGTCAGTGGATATTTAGCAAGTATGATCTTTAACAGAACTTTGTTTCATAATCATCCATCAATATCATAAGATTGTAACTTCACATTAAATCGTTCAGTATTTCGTATCTTAAAAAATAATAGAATTTTATAAATTTGCTTACACATTGTTCTTTTTTAATTCCGTCACGTATAATCGACAATATATTATACGGTACAAGGCATTATTTGCGCCACATAATCATAAAAGATAATTTATTTGATAGAATTCAAGGAAAGAAGTTGTTTAGTTTCTTTTCTACCTTATACGAAGCTAGATTGATACCCACGGTGCAGGTTTAGTCGCAATCTGATTGTTCATTTTCACTCAGACAAGGTGTGCCTCGATCCTCTCATTGTTATGCAAGCACACTCGAGACAAAACTGGTTCTTTTGAATTTATCATTTACATCTATTGGCGTCCTCCTTTCTCACGTCACCTCAATTACGTCTCACCAAGTAGATAAATTGGTTTTAAGAACTGTCGAGATTTCATGTTTACAATTTTATGGCCATCGAAGTTGTCCGACTGGCTTTGATTAATCTCCTCTCTTTTGTTCTGTTAAATCTCCAGTTATCTCCGCCGCACACTGTCAAATTGTTTTTCACCGTGACACGCGTTTTTATCCAACTCCCAAATTATCTCCTTATCTTGGCGGCTCATCTGAAGATTCGGCGATCGCGTACTGACTACTGTTTCGTTTTAGATACAGATATGAACCAGTAGGGTCTCAATCTCTTATCTGACTTTCTCAGTCGCTTTGTACCTGTTCAATAGACGAAGTTTTTTAAATTAATTTCGTTTTTAACGTGTCTGCGTCTTTCAGTAGAAGTGTATGAGGTGTATATGTCCCAAGGTTTGAAGCGGAAATGCTCGCAGCGGAAGTGCTCGCAGCGGAAATGCTCGCAGCGGAAGTGCAACACTAAACACGTCACTCGGCCATCAGAATATACTCCGTACTTACGGTTATTTATCTATACGGCTGTGCTAAAGTCGAATTTTTCCAATGAATGGTGTCAAGTCCACAAATCTTGAATAGGCAAAATTCTCCTCAACTGAGCTTTATTTACTCAAGTCGCAACTGCAAAGAAAGTTTGAACCGAAAACTGGTTCTGCG
>JAQGBY010007539.1:0-11628 GCA_034698785.1 Mycogona germanica | reverse complement strand
TTTCATTGAGCCGTTCTGAAATTTTGCTCTGCACACCAAAATCCAATTCTTTGTTTTATAATATAGGATATTGAAAACTGAGATCTGAAATTCCGTCCTTAGCGAATTATGGTGGTGTACTAACGGTATGTAAAATTTTATGCAATTTCGTTAGTCGCATTCCCGACTGGGCTACGACGAGTCGTACTTTGATTTGAAACAGGCCGTGTGATTCCCGTGTAATTGTCTTCTTTTGCAGTGTAGACGTCGCGTAATCGACACTGTTTTTTCCGTCTACTTCAATTACATCTAAGAAAATGAATCCTGCTGAACTCGTTGGCGAGATTTAAGAAGTGGAAGCCATCTTCATTGCGGCAGACAGGAGGATATTTTCTGAAACTTAGCTGGACGTTTATCCGAACGTCATAGTTGATTATCTCAGGATATGAAACCCATTCTCCAATTTCGTAAAGATCTTGAAATTGGGAGGAAAAATTACATTAACGCTGGAAAAAGAATTGATAACGGCAGACGTGGAAATACGTTGCTATCAAGATCCTGATTGAGATATTGGAAACGTCTGGATGCACTTTCTCCAATTCCAATCAACGAAACAGCAACTTGTTTCGCATTTTTTCTTCGTGACGGTTAAGCCTAAGACAGCCACCGGAAATTTAGACGTGCTAACGGAAGTCAGCGATGTTTACATTCCTTGATGGTTCTTATAGATGGGAATTCGTGCAAATACATGGAATCGATTTGCGATAAGTTTGCCAGTGCACGATAGATGGCGTTGGCGATCGATTGCACGTTTGCATATGGACGTAGATCTCGATCGGCATTGTATCTCTTCAACCCGCTGTTTTAGCGCAGGAGAGTGCGATGAGTTTAAGGACGCTGGAGAGTGCTAAAATTCTTCGTTCAAGCGCCATTTATAATCACTGTGTGACGTCTGTTTCCGTTGCCACGCGTTGCATTTCCGTCCCCAATGTTTTGGAACGTAAGCCCCGCCCCTACTTTCGAGAACGCCATTGACACGCCAAAAGAGCTCAGGACTTAGCCGCCAGCAACTGCATGAAGCAGTACTAGAAGTATCTACTGGGTCACCAGAGCATGGAACCAATCCTCTGAAGACACAAGAACATACGCGCTCCATATTTGTTCCAGGCGGATGTCAAGGTACACGAGACCATCTATTCTCTTTGTTGCCAAAACTGAAATCATCCAGCATCGGATTGTGAGTCGTTCTATCGTAGGCACCCTGTACCGGGTAGAATGGCGGTCGATGCCAGCTCTGAGCCATTTCGATGGTGCGAAAGAAGTCGAAGGAGGAGAAGAAGAAGAAGGAGGAGGAGGAGGAGGAGGAGGAAACCGGGCGCTCGATTTATTAGATGTCGTTGGTTGCAGCGGCTCCGGCGTTCCCTGGCGTTCCGTGCACATTTAATCTGCATCTTAAATATGACACGCCCATCTTGGACTCGTGGCCTTCCAGATTGGGCCATTTCAATTTTTATGGCGTCAATACGCTACATCTGCACGCGAGGCTTGGGGAGAGACAACAAACAGAGTGAGGCTGCTGACACAGAACTCAATTGGAACACCCGTTCACTTACTTCACTTTCACTTGTTACGAACACGAGGATGGCGAGAAAAAGTTTAGACCACCGAAGAAATCTTAGACTAAATAATTATTTCATCGCATAAAATAACTCCAATAAAATTGTCAACCTAATTTCGTTGTCTCACAAAACTTTCTGTTGGAACTAGATACATGTTCAAAGAAACAAATAAGGTGCGCATTTTGGTCTTTCTCAAAATCAAAATCAACTTCGGAGCAACTTCTGAGAAAATCAACTTCTTAACTGAGGATTTCTGAAAACCTTATTTTCGTCATCAGTAAGTTGATGATCAAATACTGAATTTGACCGTCAATTCGTAAAATGATTATCGGTAATAAATAAGATCGAGCCACTCGATGATGTCGATGTTATGATCGATTCGGCGATTTTGGGTAATATCGAGGTTTTGTGCGGCCCTTTTTAAAAGCGCTTTTGTATAAAAACCAACAATATTGCAATAAAGGCTAGATACCATGATGGGCGCGGCCATCTTGTGGAGTGTCAATTATAGTGAAATACAATTGGAAATACACATTTAATTCTACTTGCAGAAATCTCATTGACGCGGGCGAGACTGTAGATGTTCCGCAGTTGGTAAGGAGGAAAAGAGGTCTCGAACTGCCCGTTTAGGAGCGAGGTGGATCGGCTCTGGCAGGTGCTGGCCTCTGGTGGCGTGCGAGGATGTTGGTGCTGCCCCGTGTTGTCAGGCAATCACCGAACACACCGTTTGAACAGAATTGACGTCAATTGACGTAAGCTGAATGGAGACCGTCAAATTTTACGACCAACGATTTTAATTGCCCAGAGAGCAGGATGCCTCGGGTCTGTAAAATACGAGCCTAATTTGGTTGTGATGCAACACACACACACCAGGTTCATCCAGCCTTTATTGTCGAGCATTAAAATGTGGAGAACAGCAGCGACCACACCCCCCTTGCTTTATGGGGAAAGCCTCGTTCGACACAATGAATTTTGAGAAGCCGATCCCGGATCCTTGTAGCTATCGAGTACAGGAACTCCCCCCCCCCACAATCTAACACCCCTGGCTATGTGTGTGTGTGTGGGAGGGGAACATTAATTTTTTGAAATCTCAATCTCCTGTCGTAAAGACATTTTATTAGCTAAGGAGCAAAAAAAAAACACGTCGTTGGTAGTTATCCAATAACGATGTTTAACAATGACACACGCTCGATGAAAAATATTGCTTACCACCTGCAACATGTACATCTATGACGTCACCGTTAAAAAACGCATTTTCAGACAAAGCCATTTGAACGCCAATTGTCTCTGATGTGGCAATTGTGCCGTTGTTCAAATGGTTGTGGTTGTTTGTCTGAACGGGTAACGAGTAATTAATTATGGTCGCACTCAATTGAAAATGAAATTAATTATTGGAAATATGTTGCCGAAACGAAGCCTAAATAATTCGTTAATTAAAATCAGGAATTTAACTATTTTTATGTCATGACAATGGCAGCGCTCATGCGGATGTAGACAGAACACATGCCATTAACATTTTTTGAAATATGCCCTTTCCGGATGTGCCATTTGCCCTTTTATTATTATACTATAAAATGGCAAACACTTTTGCAATTTCAAAAAGAAAAAATTAGCATTGCAAACACGCACAAAAACTCCAACATAACTAATTTGTTTTCATAGAGATTGAGGTCATCCGTTTTGCGAATGCGCCATCTGGTGAGCGCTGCTGGAAAAAAGGATTTTTCGGACAAAACTCAAAACTTCAATAATGTGACTTTAGCCAAGTGGTGTTATTTATTTCGACTGAGGATATTTCTAGAAATTCACCTCTCCAGCCGAGACCCCGACAAATGCACCAAAGTGGAATTTTCTATTGGAAATAGAAGAACAACTCGGAGGACTTTGTCTCAGAGCAGGAAAGTGCCCGGATTTAGCATTTCAATGCGTGAGGGAGGCACTCGAGAAACACTAAACGCGCAATTCGTGTTCGATGAACAATGTCAATACTGATAGAATATAAACGTTAAGGACACAGAGTCGTCGAATCCAGCGAGTTTCCTAAGACCACAATCCTACTCCTCACATTTTCCTAACCTACTCCTCACATTTTCCTAGGTCAGGATTTTCAACGGGTACCTGATATCGTAAGGGTACGGGTCCAAAAACATTCCTGTGGTGTCGTGCGGGATTTGAACCCGCGATCAGTGGCGAAGGAGAAAGCGCTTGAATTTTAGGCTCACATTTTGGGCTCGAATTTTGGGATCGGTTCCCGGAAAAAGGAGAAACGGAACAAAACGCTTTCGTCTTCCGAGAAAAGTTATCCTTCGCCTTCGACGCGATGATGTTTATCCCAGATTTTCTTTTCTTTTTAACTCTACTTGTGTGGAAACGTTCTTTCTGTTTGCAACCCCACTCCAACTGTTTCAAACGATCTTCTATACAGAAGCAAAAGAAAGCGACCTTCACAACGTTCCATCCAGCAAATGGAATTTTTAAAAACGCATTCATATAGCTCCACTTTCCCAGCTGGTATCAGAGCCGTCGGGGTTTAGCGAAAAATAAGCTTGGCCAACAACAAAAAAATATTAGAAATAAAAAAATATATAAAAGGAAATGAAAATGTGGAGGCGAAAAAAGGCTTTGACATAAATCTAAAGGGAGAGCCAATATTTGTCCCATGCAGTTATGTTGTTCTAGCAGTGCGGTTGTTGTTGTGGGGCGCAGAAATACTAAAAGAAAACCCAAAATCCATTTGTCTGGGTTTCTTCCACTGTTCAAAACAAAATTGAAACTGTTAAACTGCAGCTGTTAACGCAAAAATAATTTAAATAATTAAAAATAACTGCTATCTGGTGTGCTTGGTTGGAACTGTTATCTGGTGTGCTTGGTTGGAACTTTTATCTGGTGTGCTTGGTTGGAACTGCTATCTGGTGTGCTTGGTTGGAACTGCTATCTGGTGTGCTTGGTTGGGACTGTTATCTGGTGTGCTTGGTTGGAACTGTTATCTGATTTGCTTGCTTGGAACTGTTATCTGGTTTGCTTGGTTGTCTCGTGAAATCGACGACGTCATGCTTTTGATGTGGAGACGCCATTTTTTAAGTTTGAAGCGAAAGGGAGATTATCCAAAATTTGGTAATGGTTATTTTATTATGTGTTATTGAAAATCGAGATCTGAAATTCCGTCGCTAGCGAATTATGGTGGTGTACTAACGGTATGTTAGTCTACAAAGAAGAAAATCAAATTAAGAATTAAAAATTAAGAATTTCAATAATAGAAATACTATTTGCATTCAAGGCGATTTGATTGATGACATTTTGTAATGTCACAGATGTTTATAAAAATTTGATATCCACTTTTTTATGGTGAGAATTTTAGATCCCCATCGCAGACTGGTTGTGCTATTTTGAGCAATTTGAGAGAAAACATGGTGTCATCTCAGTTGAGCAAATATCAAGCATCACTAAACTGAACGAATGTCGACAGCAAACTCGATAAGACATTGTCGCGCATGTTTCGTATCGAGTCAAAAGCAATTTTGAACTGTGTCTTTACGCACACTCTGTCATAAAGGAACTCATTTTTTCCCCCTGCAACGCATGCATCCTTGACGGGCGAGTGCGCGAAGGAGAGACGGGAAAAAAATAGCAGCAGCGAGAAGAAGAAGAAGAGAGGGGAAGAAATCGCTTTTCAAATTGTGGCAGTCGCGGGTGTTGCACTTTAAACATGCGGACATGGATTATATATTTGGGGATCCAGTCGAATATTTTAGGACTCTGGAGCGATGATGGCGAAATAAGTCTTGGCTGAAAACTTCATTCGATGTCGAGTAAATGTGAGACAAACTTGTGGGAAAGAGATTTGTTCCAGTCGAGACATTCCCAATTGAGTTCACATGTATTCATCGTTTCATTCGAATTGCCAGTTAATCCTAGGTTCCATTCTGTTGATTTGGACTCATTTTGGGGATCTAGTGTGGCAAATGTCGCCGACATCACTGTTAGCACGTGATAGCGACGACAGCGCCATTTTGGTCAAGTGAAGACGCCATCTTGGAAAAGTTCCTATTTAATGATAATTCTTACAACTTCAACGACTCATATATCCTGAACTACGCAAAATGGAGATCTGAAATAACTTGCACTCGACTACAAATTGGCGGAACTATCTTTCCATCAAATTTGATTCAATTTCGTTGAGCCATTCGGAAGTAAACGCCGATGCAGACAGGTTAAAGAAGTAAAAAGAACAGAAAGGACAAACTTTCAGGATTATAATATAGATTAAAAGCTAGAGTCACTTCCGAGAGACATTGGCGTCATACCTATGACGAGAAAAACAGGTCTCGAACCGACGTAGTAGAGTGAGGTATCAGATATCTTGGGTTGTGAGGCAATCACACAACGTCCGTTTTATTGCAACTCAAAAACTAACCATTGAAAATGCAATGTTGTTGTAAAATGAAGGTTGCCACTTCAAAAAAGTAGATTGTGTCATACATTTTCAGAGTCCCCAAATATAAAATGACAAGATGTCCAATGAAGATTTTGGGGATAGGCTAAATTCCATTTTTTTAAAGGGGGAGGGGGAGGAAAGACCCATTGGAGGAACCGCAGCAAAAGTCCATCAAGTGGAGGACGTCCGAAGCTTGGTGACACTCCCGTTGCTCCCAATCCAACGAATCCACGTCAGACACAGCGAGCGGACGTCCAGAGAACACCAAGAGGCCAAATGGGCGGCCTCAATATTTTTGCCTCCATAGACAAAAAAAGCTAAATCTGTGTCTCTTTAGTGATGCGTCGGCTGATCTTAAAAAGTGTCCCCTCTCGTCAGACAGCCTCATGACAGCCACTAGTCCCTCCACATTGGATAGGCAAGCAACGACCCGATGAGACCGAGTGACCCGTCGCCTTCAATCACGTCCACTGTATCTTATCTCCACGACACTGGCGCCACCACTCACAATAAAAGTGTTTGGGGGGAAGCCATTCTGCTCACTTACTACACTTTCCCATTCACGCAACAACTGAATAAACAGTTACTAGGAATTATTTTCCTCACATCTGTTCAGGGTGGTCGGAGGGAGAATTGAAAATATACAGGATGTCCCAAAAGTCGTCATTCATCCCGTATGTATGGAGACTTTTGGGACAGCCGTGGAAATCAAACTGTAATAATCGAAAATATAATTTTAAAATTTTCGATTTGCCTTCAATAATTGAGAAATCACAACAAAATGATGTGTCGAATCTGCGCAAAGTGAAAATTAAACCTAGTAATTTTTAGGTCGCAAATTTGTGGGGGCAATGAATTTATGTTTCAAAATGTTGTCTTGGGCATTTTCAGTGTTGGTGTTATCCCCCAAATAAAAATTTTCAAACGCATCTATTCTCATTAAATGGTTGCGAGACAAGATCGTCTGAAAGCAGATATGGTCTCGTCTCGAGAATTCTTTTAAAACTTACGTGTCCTTCGAAAGGATGTTTTGATGGTCGGTCATTGGTCCGTTCGTCGAATTTCGTCATCATATGCAGCCCCGCCCCACTGGCCAGGAAACGACGATACACGACAGTAACCGGATCGAAATCGTCATCGTCGTCAGCCCAACTGTCGTCAGTGGTGGCCGAACTGACGGTGCGCGCCTCCATCCACTCCGACACGCAGCCGTCACTCACGCTGTGCGGCTCATCCGCCGGTTGGGCGGACGCCAACTTGGAGCCCATCGACAACGACCCATGAACCATCACTGGTTACCACTTTTAACTGACCAGCGGTCAACGATTATTACTCAATTAGTCTTGCGCGGAGATCGACTGAGGGAACTCCGTGACATTTCCCATCAATTGATCAATGAAACCTTTTATCAACTTGTTCTGTTTAGAGATTCCACGATTCGTCAAGCCGACAAAAGATGTTTATAAAAATGTGTTTTCTGCGCAATTCCAATACAAAACTGATTAAACTTTAAAGCTCATGAGCTCTAGGTCAAACGGAAACTCAACAATTGCTGTTTGCGTTGAACAGTAGACGAGTTGTCTGCACAATTGATGGTCGGGGGGTCCATCTTTATCGAAAACAACCTCGCAACTGTTTCTGTTTCCAACCAATCGACACGGACGTCGGTGGCCATTGTCGAGTCGCGTCTGTTTGCATTCCTCCAATGGAAAAATACCAGGGATGTCTAGGTTAGGACTTCCACATGCCAATATCGATTGAAAAAAACCTCCCCAACTTTAATAACACCTGCCTAACATGTTCTTCAGGTCATGGGAACTCGGATCTGTCACGATACTGTCATGATACAACAGCAGCGCCACTGGCGGCTGGTAAATCGTTAACAGTAGCCGAAATGTACTGTACATGTGCGCACGAATATAGGTGTACAGTACAATGTACATAGATCGAGCTGAAAATTGATAGAAAGTGTTGCTCCGTAGTTCAATGTCGATATATTTTGTTTTGGTGTAATTGGCTACTATGGTGATAAGGTCTAGGCAACGCATTACGCCTTATTGGATTCTACATTGTATAGAGAAGTGTCCTGCAATTACATTCGGGATCCGATGAAATTAGTTTTGTTTTCAACCCATTCGGCTAAATTGGTTTTTTTCTCCTCCTAGTCCTCCAAATAGAGTTTGAGAGTGATTATCGGGACATCATTCGATTAACGCCCTCACACACATACTATAAAAAGTGTGTCAACCGGTTTTTGGTGAGGGCCGCATCTCTCTTGTCCATTGATTTCAGTGTCAAGTTGGTCGATGGGTGCGTGTGTTGGTCAGTCTGTCAGCGGGGACACCATTGATTTACGACCCCCTCACCCCACAAAATAAATCAGTTTACACGTTCGGAAGAAATCGAACTGACTTTTAGTGCCAAGTACCAAATTCTTATCGATAACAGTTTTCGAAAGAGATATCGGTGAAGTGTGTTACTAATGGGGGATCGAAATTATTTTAACGGGGACTCATTCTTTTGGGGGAGGTCTTTATAATCGCAAGAAAACTAACTCGAAGACGCTTGACTGGAACGAATTATTTTTGTTCCAATTTTCCAGTCCACTGAAGTAATTGTTTTGTTTTTTTATTCCGTTCCTGCAATTGAATAAATGCCGAACCGAGATTTCAATACAACTCATTAATTTAAGTGGAACGTCGTGCGTGCTTGTATTAAAAGTACCGAGTTTCCAGTTTCACTCATCCATAATTAAGTTAAAGTGTATCTGAGGTTGGATAACAATTTAACGAGAAAAATGAAAACGACACTAATTATTTCCACTGCATACAGTACACTAAAGCAAAATGGTTAATAGAGTCACAATTTTATCTCGAGAGTTTAACATGTTTTGAAATTAGCTGTAATGGATTTGGGGGTCTTATATTTTTAATTGGATTTCGCTGTTGAGTATAAACAATGGAAAATTAAATACATGTCGATTTCCAGAGTTCAAATTGAGATAATTGGTATTCCGAAGTACTTACACCAATATCGAGTTCTAGGCAAAGAACCCGGGATCATAAAACGGATTCGAATTGTCTTTAAACATCGATAGTTCACTAATTGTCTACTACTATCGCGCATCACTACGTGAAAGTGTGGTTTCCGGTAGTTCTAAATTCTTAAATATCTTTGTTTTTGTGACGTCATTAGTCACACTTCTTCCTTTGACCACCCAACTCCAACCTCATTCAAATTTCCCGCCTCTACGACTCTCCGAATTACCGTTAGATGGCGACACATATCCACATAAACCATTTCCCGCATGCGCCATGTGGCCACCACTTGCTCGGAGTGAGGACTCGATCGTTCTGCCATGGCTTATTAAATTTATATCTCACAAACGCAATAAAATAAAGAACTGAAATTAGCTGAGAGTGCGTTCAGTGTAAATTTCGTGGCGCTGCGATACGTCGTTGGTGAGATGTCATGTCATTCTTTTGGATTTTGTTAAAACAAGATTAATAGAATCAGTTGAGAAGATGTAGTCGGCAATAGTGAATCTAGTCCTGGACGAGACAATGAAATTTAGAATTAAGTTGAGCGAAAGTGGCACGCCCCCACGGTGTGAATGAACAAAAGCCAAACGCAGCGTGGGGGGGGAACTCGATTTTGGCCAAAGCCGAGTGAAAATTTATTATTAGCGCGAACTAGTTGGTGTCCAGAAGAGTGGTCAGCTCGGATTTTCACTGCATGTGTCATCTGAATTGGTTTCAGTTGTTGTTGGGAGCGAAAGATTGTCATACATCGTGATCAACCTCCTAGGGTGCGCTGGACGCTTAACGTGGGACGACGTGGGCAGCGCTGCGTGTGGAGTGGCCACGCTCGCAATTACATGTACCCCCTCAACAGCCCCCCTCAGTTCACCACCCTCTGTCCTTCTCCGAGGGCAGCTCAGCGGCGATCGAGCTTTTTGTTCAGCGCCGAAACCACAAACTAAAGAAGGGGTTGAAATCACACACGCATTGGTTTATCGAGTGTGTTTGAGATTGGGGCAAAATGGACTTCGAGATCGCAGACGCTTTTTATGAGATACAGATCGCGTGACTGAATGTGTTGAAAGAGAAACGCAACCCTCTCCAGCACGTGTTTCAAAATTCACGCTCACATTTGAAATGGACGAATGATCATTCGAGAACGTGTCTGAGCACGGACTTTCCTATTTTGTTCCAATATCTGAACGCAACCCTCACGTAATTCAAAATTCACGCGCACATTTGAAATGGGCGAATGGTCATTCGAGAACGAGCAACACGTTTGTGTCAGAGCACGGACTCGCCAATTTTGTTCCAATATCACAACGCACCCTGCACCAACCAGGCCATCACCTGTACCGATGATAATGTCAATACCAAGGATAGACCTTCTAGTTCTTTCGGCCAAACTGCGCTTGTCTCTGACGCACATGGGGTGTGACCACTCTCTGGGTGTGACACTTCAAAGTTTGTCCACCTCTGCTGCAGTGAAATGCCAGTGCTGTATCTGTAGAGATCGGGCGGACTGAAATATTAGCGTCACCCACGCTTTTGTACATGTACACGGAGAGAGAGAGAGAGAGAGAGACGGGCAAGAGCATGATTAATGTCGAATTTCCGTCGTCAGTGTGTCCGAATCCGTGTCCGTCCATTGAGGCGCTCGTGTAGTTCCAGCCGGAGCCGTTTTGTGCGCGCTCCACTGCCAACAGCGTCAGAAAGGCCGTCGTCATTGTGAGTGCTCCGAGCCACGTACGACCCCCGTGACCAGGTTGCGACACCCGCCAAACAAAAAAGAGGGGAGGGCTCGTAAAAATTGGACGAAGTTCCGGTTTCCGGTCTAGGCTACTGTAGCATTGTCGACGACGCGCAGACCGCGATGTCATTCAAGACGCGAGAGGAGAATGCCACTGACTCGCCGCTTTTATTTAGCTCATCTACAAGTTATATCGCCGACTTGACCGTCCGTGAGGGTCAATCGTCTTACGAGACGATTGACCCTCGTGCGAACCTTCATAAAAAACACGGTAGTCTGTGTTTTCTCAACGGCCGCAAACTTTCAACGTGTCAACGTTTACATTTAATTGTTGAAAGTCAGCAATTTTTAGTTTTCTTGGTGATTTCTACATAAGGGGATTCGTGCAAATTCGTACTCCACTCAGTCTATTTATGTCTATGATCAGCGCGTTCGATTCGCGACGAGTTGAAGCGACTGCTCGCCAGATGGCGTTGGCGATGAATTAGATGTACGCATATGAGCTTAGATCACGATCGGCATTGTATCGCGTAAATAATTTGAGTGTGCTTGACTAAGCACCGCTTATAATCGCTTAGTGATGTCAGTTTCCGCTGCATTTGGTGTTGCATTTCCGTCCTACTTCATTCGAAAAAGACGTTGGCACGTCAAAATGAAGAAAGATAAACGCTATTTAAAGAATAAGAAAGCGTGAATAAAGTCAAATATAAAAAAATAAGTAGATTAATTAAAATAAGTGGATTAAGTAAATCCTATATTATAAAACAAAGAATTGGATTTTGGTGTTCGGAGCAAAATTTCAGAACGGCTCAATGAAATGGCATA
>JAQGBY010007538.1:0-11630 GCA_034698785.1 Mycogona germanica | reverse complement strand
CAAACTTCTTTATTCTGAGCCCTCACACATTGCTGTGCAACGCGAGGGTTCAGGTATCACCTTCGTGACAGGAGTCCCTTTGTGCTAAATCTACTAAATTGTAATTTTTGTTCCTGTCACTGAAATAAAAAAAAAAAAAAAAAAAAATACGAGTATATAGTTCTGTAAAAGTCACATCAAAACGTAAACGTAAAAGTAGTTTTCTTCACTACTTTTATTACTGTACCTGTACTTTGTCTGGTTACGTATTGTACT
Organism: Mycogona germanica; assembly: GCA_034698785.1. NCBI lineage: Eukaryota > Metazoa > Arthropoda > Diplopoda > Chordeumatida > Chordeumatidae > Mycogona > Mycogona germanica. The sequence goes on along the minus strand of JAQGBY010007538.1, from coordinate 11,375 downwards.
TTAGTATTTAATTTTCTATAGAATTACTACAATTAATTTCATTATTGTGCTGATGTAATACCGTGTTGCGAAACTGTCTAGACTAGTCCTAGGACATTTACTTGCTGGATAATTATGGCGATGGAAACGCATTTCGTTTCAAACATAATTGCGAATAATATCTACTTTATGCGCATAAACCGAATTATACCATTTGAGAGCTGTTAATTTGTAATGGTTCAATTAATCATGAAATCCACCTGGAGTTGTGAATAGCAAAATGATGGTCTTTTTGAAGATATAAATTCAAATTTAGCAACACATCCGTCTTAAGAAATTATTTAATAGCAATTTGTGTCAACCGTGTAGTTTTCGGGCGTGCGAAGTAAATCCTTGGGATAATTGGGTAAATCTTAAAGATCCTACCTAGGAATGAAGCCTGAAACAAAATTGCTCCTGGGGTTATGGAGAATGACACAATTTTAAGTTGGCTTATGTTTGTACTTGCTTTTAGACTAGTTTGTTCATGGATTTTGAAAAACGATATTGTTGCGTTCAACGTATGAAGGCATTGATTTTTGCATGAAAGAACTGGACTTCAGTGCATGGAGTCCATACAGACACATATAAGAGCAATTGCCGTTATCTGAAATTGGCAAACGCACCCAGGATGGCGTCTCTATTGTTGGTGAAGAGGAGAAATACAGTTTTATGTCTTTGTACGCCCCCCCCAACCTCAAATCGATTAATCAGCCGATCGATCTATCGATCGACGACGATTCCCGGTTACTTCTTCTCGTTAGTTGTATTGTGTTCTGTGTCGGTGGTTCTGAACAGAACCGGTCCAAAAATGGGGGAACCTGATCCTTCCAAATCAATTTAGCCTGCGCCATGGAGGCTTCATTTTAGTTTAACGCTGGCCGATGTTACTCCAAGTCTTACCTCTTGAGATACGCAGCAGAATTTTGGGGATTTCCTAGAGCTGTCACGTAAATTGGACAAGTACATATATAAATATTTTCAGGTTGTAATGAATTAATCTATTTAATAATTTTGTTGCGCATTTTCGACCTTCTTTTTTCGCAAGTGCGCCTTAAACTGTACATTTTTTTGACACGCGGTCTCAGGAGGATAGTGGGTGGGGGAACCCGAAAGCCAGATTAAGTTATTAGGTCCTGTAAATGCGTTGGGCTTGACCGTACACGGCAATCGTCTGTTATTGTATTACTGGTCGGATCCATGTTTCCACATCCGCTAATAACTGGAACTTTCCTGGAATACTTTGCGCCCCAGGCTGCCGGACAGACGGATAACCCGCCGCCTATTCAAACTTGAGTAATGGAAATGTAAATTTCTGGAACAGAACATGTAGTGATAAAAATACTGAATATTTTAGAAAGGTTAAATTGGGTGTTTATTATTTTTGTATCAAAATTATATTGTGTAAATGTGAAAAATGAATCCAATACAGTTCTGGATTCAAGTTGATGGTTTAGCGAGTTCAAAAATTCAAACCCCGATAAGAAACGATAGTACAAAGTTAAATTAACTTCCATCATTGGTGGATTTTAGAAACCAGGCTAACACTAAAGACTGGAACTCTGTCAATGACCCAGTCATGTTCATCTTTTACAATTAATTTAATATTGAACTATGAATTAGATCGAGTGGAATAAATATTTGTTAGTTGACTGCCACGTAACAGGAAGTACTTTGCCAATTTTACAAGATGGTGTCGTCGAGAGCATTGATTCCATCATCTGTCTTTTTAGATTCGGCGATGCTCCCCGCAATTACTTCTGCACAAGCGTTCATATCTCGTCCATGAGGGCTGCAATTTCAGCGATACATATTTCATTCGGACCAAACGAATTCAAATCCCCATCTCTCTCTCTCTCTCTCTCTCTCTGTGTTTGCAAAAGGTGGATTAATTGAAAATAGCTCCCCCATCCCCTTCCACTGTTTGCCTCTCGGAACTAGAAGCCGAGGCTAGAAGTTCGTTCACCAACTGCCATCGTAAACCGTCGGTCGATGCGCAATATCCAGTGTAATATTCCGCCCATACATGGTTAATGTCTCGATAATGCTGGCGAATGTTAAACAGTGCGCATGCGCCGTGCCCATTACTAATGCCGAACGGAATTACGGTAGATAGTCATATTTGTGTATGGCTACAGAGTATACACTTGTATACGCCATAATACGTGGATATGTACATACACATGTACGGTATCGCAATTTAGCCGCGGCTTATTAGCTGAATCAGATGCGCCGGTCTGGTCATAGATGTAGTTTCTATGATGAAATGTGAATGTAATGACCTTTTTCTGTGATCCCGATAATATTGAATTTCATCAAATGCAATCACGGTCAAATAAATGTCATAATCAGTTTTGACAAAACAACTTTTTCGTGATTGTGTTCATCGTCATACAATTTTTTGTAAGTCACTTCTAAACTTAAGAAAGACTTCGGAACATTCCAGACAATGCCTCTTATTCCTTCGTCAATGCCTAAAAAGATTTAGAAAAATTTAACGTTCCACAAAATTCAGTTTATTATTTTTATTTATAAAGCCTCGCCAGCTCGTCGTCGATTTTCCACGGCTCTGTCCCGTGTTTGTACACTGATGCTTGATCTTCAAATACATATCAATTTTCTATTCAGAACCCTTAAAGGTGTTAAAATTAAAAATATAATATTTGTTCAATGAAAATTTTTTCAATGTAAAATAGGTAATTGAGTGTGTAGGTAATTGACAAAAATATGTTGAATCCTTTACATAATCCTCTATAAATAAGATAATTGCTGATTTAAACAGTCTTATTCAATTTTCGTACCCGCTTTTCGTCTTGTATATATCTTTTTACGATGACAAGATAATTGAGTAGAGACATGCTTCACCACTCACACCTGGCAATTCGTCATCCAAGACGTAAGACTTAAGACGACGTTCTACGTCTTCTAAGACGGCGTGCTTTAAGCCTTCAGACTCTGACCCCTCTATCCGCTCCTAGATCAAGTGAGCCGCTCAGAAATGACGTCTGAATTTACTCCGGCCTTGGGCTGACATGAGATGCTTCGCGCTATTGAGCTGTCAAACTGATTTTTTCAATCACAATAAACCAATTTTTATTGATATTTATACGAAGTTATAGACCGAATCGATTGTGGTCAAGAATCGATATAGCAAAATTCGCTAAACGTTTCATCCAAGATCTGGTTTTCATGAAAATACAATTTTATGAAGTTGGGAGTTGGGGGTTATCAGCCAAAGTCAGTATATTTCCGTTTCTTGGCGGCGTTGGTTGGTTTAAGAATAGCTCGGCGCCGTCTCGAAATAAAAAAAAATGGAGTCCCCCGTTTTTATATATTGTGGCGCAGTCAGCTCTTTATTGGCTTCGTTAAAAATAGCGAAGACCTACTTTTGCATTCTAAATATAATTTATACGGACGGAGTCTCCGACTAACCCTGACATTGTCGGTTCCCGGGTATTAACATTTGTCGGAACTGCTCACCATTATAAATAAACGAACCGTGACCTTAATTTTGGCAACAATCATTCTTTAAATCTCGTTCTTTGTTTATTTGGGTGTGTGGGTTAATCCATGACATTTGAATTTAGTGAATGAATAGGCGACGGCACAATTTAAAAAAATGGCAATATATAATAAGTTTATAAAAAATTAGAATTGCGTATATGTCTTGCTTGTTTTGAAAAATGTGGACACGATGGAAAGACAACGTCTTGATGGATTTACCGAAACAATTATGTTCAAGATCAATTTTAAAAGCGCTTTATTTTATCCGTCGCTTTAAGAACAGCCCCTCGTTGAGGCAAAATTGATGGTCTATAAAACCTTTACAAACTATTAACCTTTTTCTTATGTTGTTTGTTCTTGCAATCAACGTTGGTGATGAACGATCCTTCAGCCGAAAAGTAAACCGATAGCTTTTGTGTTTCTAAGGATAGGCGCTGCTGCATTTGCTGCATCTGCCATAGATCAGAATCTCTCGCCAGCATTCTTGGCCTAGAAACTGCAAATTGACTGACTCCACAAGACACCATCTTGAAGTGTGGACATTTTTTCTAAGGTCTCTTACAATCCAGCCAATACAAAACTTCGTACAAAAATAGTTGTCCTATACTATAAAAATAAGAATCTGATTTTCCTGTTCGGAGACTAACTTTTGAACGGCTCAATAAAATAGCATAACATTTCAAGGGTATCTTAGTAGACCACCACAATTCGCTAGCGACGGAATTTCTGATCTCAATTTTCAATATGACATAATAAAACAATCGTTACCAAATTTTGGATAATCTCCCGGGATTTCGCTTCAAACTTAAAAAATGGCGTCTCCACATCAAAAGCATGACGTCGTCGATTTCACGCGACAACCAAGTAAACCAGATAACAGTTCCAACTGTAACTGTAAACTGTGATTAGCCGGTAAATTTAAACAATTAACTTTTAATTGTTACTGTAAAATCCAGGCAAACCCGGGTAACGTGCTTGTAGTTTATAAGTTTTCCTCAGACGACCTAAATTACACGAGATGCTTTTGTTTTCTGCAGCGGAATTTCTTGCAAACATTGAATTTTCTCAAAAAAAAACCTTCATCAAGATTTATCATTAAATAACATCAGGGGGTAACGTTTATTCTAATTAATTCCACCTCAAAAATACAAACGTTGTACCCTGACAAACAAAATTTTTGACTGACATGTCGGACCGGATTTCAACCAGATTCAAGCTCTCCGTGGATCGAATTAATTTTACTGCTGGACTCCCCGCTCGGAATTAATGGATTTTCTCGAACGAGCGAAACGTTTGTGTGTTTTCGGTTGTCAGTTTAGAGGGGGAGTTTAAAATATTCGAGATACCTTTCACACCCACCCCCACTACCACCGCCCGTTAACATTTGTGGTAATGTATATACGTGGCTTTTGGGGGGAGTTCAGCATCGACTTCTCCCTTCGCTCCTCTCTCTCTTGGCAGTAGACATTCGGTGATGGGTTTGCCGACACCTGTACGCCACGGGGGGTCGCTGCCAACGCATATCCCGGGACGATAATTTGTTGGTGAGGTGATAGGTATGGTGGTGGGGGGAGGGGGGAATTCGCACGAAGCTAACCGAAGCTTCGAGCTAACCCGTCGTGTAATCTCCTTCTCGCATTCCCTGTGCTAGCTCCCTGCTCAGTCATTTCGACCAGGGATGGGCGATTGTCAATCAAAGATAGCGTCATCGATAGAACCACCGATAATTTAAAAATCCTGAAACCGAACCATTCAGTTATTCTTTTGAAATGTTGGAATACCCTAACAGTTGCTAAAATGTAATACTAAAATTATTTCATTGTGAAAATAAAGATATTAAAAATATATTTTATTAAAAAAAACATGCTTTACAATAAAACACAGTTTGTGTGAAACGGAAGTGCACAGTTGCACTTTCTCGCCACTAGCGGGCAGCACTAATTCCGTTAGATTAGAAGCAATGCGATATATCAGCTTCAAGACTCTCTTTTTGTTGGTGATGTTAGTTTCCAAGTACCCTTTTTTTGTGTGACGCATTTACCTGTCGAATACCACATTTGCTCGCGTAGAAACAGCTTCTTTTAATGAGAAAGATTAGGAAACTTTACAGATAGTATTTTAAATTCCATTTCTTCGTTTCTTAAAAATCGTGAGAAAAGCAAGGATTTCATGAACATTCCTCGTTATCGATTCATTTCGTGATGCACGTACACGCATTTAATACGTGGACCTGAAAACTTGTCTACCATCGGAGCCAAATATTTGTTAATAGTTGAGTGTGGTGAGTGGCAATAGTTTGGTGGCTATCGCCCGTCACATTCAATTCCGGTGTTTTCGTGCCACCGGGCACACACACACATACACGCCGGGTCACACACCCGCTGCGAATTAAGCGACTACCTACAGTGAGTGCATGGCGTAGGCAGGTTTTCGGACGCTGGTTAACGTCATCGCACGTATGTTTTGGTCATTTGTGGTTTGCCCGATGCGGGCGTGATAACCACTGACACGGCCATAAACCTCGGGGCACTATTCCGGTGATGCAAAATGGTCGTGACGTATCATCGTTCCTGGTTAACCCAATTTGCTCGCGCCGATTCCCAGCCAACTTCATCAACGTGTCTCTTCGGAGAGGTCTCGCACTGTCAAACTTGCTGATATTATAAACGCGTAATTTAAAAATTGTAATGACCAAAAAATTGCTCACAGAAATGTTGCTCATAGAAACTTAAAAAAGGGTTATTCGATATAAGTTGTCGGAATCACAATAGGAGATTTTTCACTGTACTCGGTTTTTTGTTGCCCATTTTGATCCAACGAGGTCATACGTTTTAGACGTGCCTAAATCTACCGGTAGTAATTGAAACTCACAGATTTTTATATTTCTTGTTGGTTTATTTTATATATGGGACCATACGTGCAAATGCACAGACTTCTGATCCATTCAGTTTATTTATGTTGCGTTTTGTATTGAATATTTACGCGTTCGATTTGCGACGAGTTTAAGCAACTGCTCGGCAGATGGCGTTAGCGTATGTTCGCATATGGGCGTAGATCACGATCGGCATTGTATCGCGTAAATCATTTGAGTGTCTGCTCGCCAAAGAGATGGACTTAACTTAAATTCATTGCTTTATCGCTTGAAAGTGAGACGAGTTTAAACGCCCTGGAGAGCGCTAAAAGGTTAAGCGTCGACAAACGTGTTCGAGCATTTCCGCTGCAAGTCTTGACGCGCGCGCGCACTTTTAAAATTTAACATTCAACTGACCCGAATTTCTCCATTTGAATCATCGAGTTCGCACGTAGGATTCTAAAACGAATCGTCAGTTTATCTGTGTTAAAATTATTGTGGATGCCCCACCTGGTTTCTGTAGGTTCTAGTGCAAAAACAATAACTAAATCCTGCACACGTTCGGCGATCAATCCGGTGTTGGGTTTAACGGATGCGACTCAATCTCGTATCCGACTCACGGGACATTCGTTCGTTATCGTTTTATTTGAGCGTGTGTCGTTCGGACGAGATTGGGGGGAAGGGTGAGGTGGCTTCTGGTCGCGTTGGACTATGTACATGTACTATGGTCGCGGTCATCATGACGATCGTCAAACCGTGTCATCGTCATCGGAGAATCGGAGAGAACAGGTCATAAAGTGTGGATGTGCTGCTGGTGGTGTGCCGGGACTCGACCGATGGCCAACCGCACACGCTGACGACACGTATCGACGTGGTATTATAGACGAGTAGACCCTGGTGGTGGGCGTGTTTGGACTCTTGAAATTGATGTGTAGGCGAGGATCTATGGAGCTTAATGAAAAAAGCCTTTGTGCATCACTATTCCATCTACACGGGAATCTATGTTTTTATGAACATTGTGTGACTGAATGAAACTTTTTGTGAATACTGGCGCAGTTTCGCCTTTGGCTATAGAACTAGTCTAGGTTGTATCGTACGGTTAAAATTATCTCGGTGTGGGATCTAGTTTAGGTTGTCTGGGTGGTTGGTTAGTATGTGCACTGGAAATCAAGGCTGCTTTAAACGAGTCAACCAACTCTACTTATAAATATACAGTGTAATCATGTCATATTTAAAAAAAATGTGAATTGAAAAATGATATTGAATTATAAATGTTCAATTCAGTTTTCAATTTGTTTTCTTCTTAAATAAGGCGGAGAATCGTATAGTGAGTGTGGGAGTCTGGATTTTATCGAATTGAGAAACAAGAGGTGTTTACTAGATGCGGCTTCATAGGGTTCCGTGTACCAGCCCAACTTGTGCTGCCCTCTGTTGGCGCGCAGCAAAAGCTGTGGCTTACGCCACATTTTCGTTCGATAGTTTTACATGCCAAGTTTGCTTTTTTGTCCAGGGTAGGGTTTCTCGACAAACTCCGCCAGCGAACAAAAATGTTCGTCGCTCTGTGATTGGCTGATTTGGTGACGTTTCGCAACTTCGAACGCGAAACGTCACCAAATCAGCCAATGACAGGGCGACGAACATTTTTGTTCGCTGGCGGAGTTTGTCGAAAAACCCTACTCAGAACTGCTTTTTTAAAAAATCGAGTTGCACAACTCTTGGTTTTATCGTTTCAAATATTTCTAAGTTTCGAAAGAATCGAGAAAAAGAAAGCATTTTTGCGAAAATTTGGCAGAAAATCTTCAAACCCGCTAAAAAAGAGCACAATTGTAACAATTATACTTTAAAGCTGATGCAGTATACAGAGGAGTCACCTCGGGTGACTTGATTTATGTCGCCTCGGTTTTCAGTGCAAAAGTAGACTTTTTTTATACAACAAATATCTGTATATATATATATATATTTACGTTGTTAATTAAAAAATAACAGTTTTTTTTGTTTTAGAACGTCATTTAGACGTCTCCTGTCAGACATCTCGTTTTCAAAAAAGTAATTTGGAATTGTTGAGCAACAATACCCGTTTCCCAGTCATCATAAAAATAAAACCCAATTTGAAATGGTAATCTGAGTAGTAATACCAGACTTTCTGTAATAAGCACAATTTTTTTGGTTTTCATTACGCCAACAATTGTATGATGCGAGCAAGTCATATTATTTTGGCGGGGATGTCACAGGGGCTATAGCCTAGGGCGTAAATCTAAATGGTCTTTCTCAGTAAAACGAAATATATTGAATAAAGTACAGGTAAATGACGTTACTTCCGTTTATGGGTACACTATCTTTCGTGCTTACTAAAGCAACAGGACGTTGTATGACGTTCATGCATTTGCCATGGGGGATTGTTAATGCTGAGAGATTTAGGCGGATTTTGTCTTAAGCGGGTTCTGGTTAGTGGTTACTTTGTGGTTAACTGCAAGCTTAGTCGGAATTCTTCGAAGCAAGATCCTCTATACTCTGTAAAGTAACCCGTCTTCTCGATCGAGCGTGTTTTAATTTAATTTATAAACGCTCGGCGCAGGTGTGCCGATGTTGTTTATGAAACAGAGGATCATATTTAAGTGATGTCTGAAGAAGAACTTGCGGGTAAAAAACACTAGCTCATTTCATTTTTACAATATATAGAAAGAGTCTGAATTATCATCCTAAGACCAGCGCCCAAACGGAAAACTATAGTCTTAAATTTGATAAAATTATTCACACCGTGCGTTTACATTTCTAAATAATCTGAGATTAAAAAAATTCTAAAATATAAGTATTTCTTTCGACCACAAATTTGGAATCTTTCATTTTAGTGGCACAAATAAAAAAAATTTAAGTGCAATTAGAGTATTATTTTTTAAACGATGTGTTAAAGAGCTCCTCCAGCGTCTACGCCTTAACCCCTTCACCCGTCACAACCACCACCAGGGGTGACCTGGCAATTTTGTGTAACCTAAACTTCAGATCTAGGTTGGGATCTTTAACGTTTACCAGATATGATACAGACACGGATCCCACTGCTGACCCCATTCCGAAATAATCCCTAAGCAGGAATTCATCTCGTCCGAAAAATTCGGAAGGTCACCGGTCGGGAGTTGAACCCGCGATCTCTCGCATTGTAAACACCTCTAGATTCTTAATTTAGATTTGGATTACATTGAAAACGATTTTCTTCGTGCGTTCTTAACAAGTTGATCCAGAGTCTCCGGAGGCTGCACCTGTATTTATGCTATAGGGGAATATGGGGGATGAGTAATAACTAGTCGCGTCTGCAACCCACTAATAAAATTCCTGCTAATGAAGATTAAACAATGAAGGCTGTAATTATTTCGAATCGTGCCTGCATGCGCGCACCGCATATCGACTTCCCAAGTTTATTTACTCGCACCAACGGCATTTGACGAAAACGCTCGACTGCCGACATGTGTAATACCTGTATAGAACTTCCTTCTTCTGAGGTGCACTCAAAAATGTTGCTGTTGAAGTCGCTCTGGATCCATTTTGAGACTATTTGCGCGGGGGAAAGGAGCAGACTCGCTCTTCTATTCTCTTCATACGTCGGCTCTTAATCATGAAGTAGGCTTGGTGCACGACGTCCCACAAGAGTGGGGGGCCGACGAAAACGCCAAGACCTCCAGCGAACCTAACGGTGACTACATGAACAAGTGCATGTATATCACAGTGTCGAGATTAGGATATACAACTGGTTTATCCTGTCTCAATTAGGTCGTTCTGGAAAATGTTATGTTTGTACTTCAACTGGTTGAGGAAGACCCAACATTGAACATTAATGATCCCCACCTAGGTTTGGAAAAAATACCAGGTCTCCACCTGGTAAGGTTTCAGGGCGGAATCGCTGTAGAACATCCTTAACACAAAGTGAAAAAAATATTTAAATTACCGAGTTATACATTGTATTTGTATCACCAAAGTGTCTCCATCCCTCTGACCAGACTGACATCATCGAAACAGGAGAAATGATTTAATTTTTCTTGCTGTTCACCCTACTGTCTCTACGTGTTCATTTTTTATTTATTTCCATCAGTCGCCACTGTACAGCACCTCGAAGGCGAACCGGAAGCAATGTAGCATAAATCATAATGTAGCAAATGCGAGTTGGGCCTCCCGGCAAGATAGGTATACACTTGGGACCAACTCAAGTATATTTCTTTATCTAAATAGAATTGGAGATGTTACTATGAGCTCGCGAGCGGCTTTCACTTAAATCATGGCGCATTTGTCTCTTTCTGTACATGTAGGATATATGGGAGCGGCCTACTCATACATTTACATGTACACTCGTTTGATCAATCGTCATCGCTGTATTTGGTTGTCTCTGTGAGCGATGAACATTCGACTGGGCCGGGTTTCGTCAAATCGGGGTTTGATGATTGCAATAATATATGCACAATTGATAAACCACTCGCAAATTTTTGCTTCTCCAAATTTGATTAGAAATGTCAATAGATCTATTTTGATTAGCGAATTCAAAAAGCTTTTTGCCTTTCTTGATTTTAGTTTCCATTTTACAAGTACGTTGCATAAGTATGGCTCATAAGAATTGATTTTCCAATTTACGTACTTATTACGAGATACATGTATTTCATAAATATATTTTGTCATAAATTTTGTAATTAAAAATTTGATCAATTGCGATAATACACGAATTTTGTTTTTTTGAAAATTAAATGAAATTGAGAATTTTAAAAAATCCTATATTATAAAAAAGAGATTTTGATTTTCATGTCCGGAGACTAACTTACGAACGGCTTAATGGAATTGCATAAAAATTAACATAAAGTTAGTAAACCATCATAATTTGCTAGTGACGGAATATGAGATCTCGATTTTCTATATTTAATATTAAAATAACTCTTACCAAATTTGGAATAATCTCCCTTTCGCTTCAAACTTAAAAAATGGCGTCTCCACATCAAAAGCATGACGTCGTCGATTCCACGAGACA
>JAQGBY010007537.1:0-11631 GCA_034698785.1 Mycogona germanica | reverse complement strand
GGAACGGGGGACAGGTCGAATTTATCAATCAGCATTCGCCGCTAGCAGACCCGATACATTAGGACTTGACATTCCTGGGGACATGTAAAACTGCAACAGCCTGGGTGGACAGAACAACCAATCATTTATTATTTGCCGTCCTTTGCGCTGAAATCAATTTTCCCAGCATTGCATCTGTATGGCGTAATTGCTCGAGCTTAGGGGCAGTTTCCGACATGACGTTACAAATCGGTCACACTTTCGTCTTCAACTATTGGCTAACGACGGTGTCACAATCACGCACTTAGCGAATAGCTTAATGTAACGGAATGTGAAAAATGTGAGCGGATTGTTAAACTAACGAATGAAGTTTTACTGACCGATTCTCACCCAAAGGCCTTTAAAAAACATACAAAATTCCCAAAAATTCTGATAAAATGTTTTTACAAACTGACCAACGTAAGACACTCAACGGTTCACCTTTCCCTTTCCCAAGCCCAAAAAAGGGAAAAGAGGGCAGCCTAAACTGCATTTATCGCCTGAAAGGATTTAGTAGCGTGAAATTGACCAATAAGCCCGAGCCCGGACGCGCGTAGACATTCAACGCCGTCGCTGTGCGTTTATCCGCTCCCTACCCCCTTGCCTCCCGGGACCAGCCCCGGCTCCGAATCGAAGCTAATGCAGACAAAAAGCTAGAGTCCCAAATGCAATTTCGATTCTCATTTCGAGACACAACTAGTTTCGTTAAATTTATTTTTGTCCAAAAGGACGTTTCACTTTTGCCGGGAGGCACGCGCGATGGTGACCCGTGGCTCTTTATCGATAGGTCTATGCGCCACTTCATCATTGGATGACGTTGTTGCCGCCAAGATGACGCCACCTTCATCTACTTTTGATGGCAATGATGGACGACAAGTGAAATTATGTGACTTCTGTCAACCGGATGTCGACACTGCGCACCGTACAAGTGCGTCCAGCCAATAGCTTCGAGCACGCTGCAAGCCATTGCTTCTAAATGGCTGATCAACCTATAGTGAAAATAGGACATCTCAACCTACCGTGTAGTGCAAACAGCCAATAAGAACACTGTATGCGTGTGATCGTGCGGATCTCGTTCGTATAGAAATTCAATTCAAACGCGAGCACATTTAAAACAGAGGCTGCCAACTCGGTGGAACGCAGATAGCACATGTTTTACGAATTCCGCCTTGACGTCAGCGCGATATGCACTGCATAGGCATGAAGGTGGAAGCGCGGTTATACACATCAAAATGACTAACCCATCCCCCTTATCCATCCTCCTCTCTACTCCCCCAAGATCAGAACCAACAGATTGCATTGACAAGAACTGGCATCAAGCCAAGTGATGCTTTTTCTGGTTGGTCTATTGGTCGATGCGGATTTTGGTCAACGCATTTTTTAGAAGACAGTTTCGATCAACTTCATGACGTCAATGCATACGCTATCCCTAAAATTGAAAAATATTGAAGTGTTGATGCAACAAAATTCTACGACGCGTTTGACGTTTGGATTTTTATTTTAATATTTAAGGTTTCATTTTTTTAAAATATAGTTTACTATCGATGTAACTTGATAATTCAATAAATACAAAAGTGCACTGAAATTTTCTGCTGCTCAGATGGAAGATGACAATTTGATCTCGAAATCGGCACACAATAAACTTGGTGAAACTGAAGTATGCAGAAGTTAGCCGAACGCATGTAGAGCAACACAACATGGGGTTGCTTTTCAAATGTATCAATGGTGAACCTATGTTGCCTTTCGAGCTTCTCGCCTTCAAGATTGTGCTAGGGGATGGAGCCTAGAGGCACCGACAAGAGAAAAAGTTTGGAATCATCCGTTTGATTAAATCGAGAGACGGACAACTCGACGTCGGAAGAACGAGAAGATACACCGACAACGACGCGTTAAGAAACACCAAGCGGACAGAAAATGCTACCTCATCCTATCTCTTCATAGGTGAGTGAACAACAGGGCGAGGAGGAGAGAAGGGGGATGGCAACTCATCAGGTCAAAGGAGCCGCTGTTTAGGCAGGTTCAAGCAACGTGGAACGATGACTAGATCCGTTCTCGTAAGACTAACACATTTTTTGAAGAAATAAAAATTTACAAGGAAATGAAGGTTTGCTTGATTGTCGTTTTATGAGTTTGGTTACATGAAGTACCACATTCACTGAACATGCAAGAAATTATGAGGTATAAAATAAGAATACATTTTGGCTCAGCTTCATAAAGAATTTTATTTATATGTACAGTGAAAGGGTTGTCGTTAAAAAGAGCTAAACCAAACTAAACTACTTAAGCGCCCAACAACGTCAAAACAAAGTAGGCCAGCCGTACCAACGGCCTTCTAGAAGTGTTATGACTTCAAGAAAGCTTCGTCAAAAGCGTCCAGCCACAATTCTTGTAGGTGCACTGTTCACTTTGGAAGCTCTGAACCAAGAAGATACTAGATGCACAACGTACTTATGGTAAACTATGGTAAACTTGTCAAGCGGTTCATGGGCCGCAGAGTTGGCAGCCCTCCTCAACGGGCAGCGTTGCAATCGCACAACCTGTATGGAAGTTTATCTTTGTTCTCTTTTTTTTATCGGAATGGGGAGGGGAGCCGCTCTTTTTTTATTTCCACAGGCGTCACCGCGGCTAAACTCTAAATTTATTCGCGGACTTCGTGAAAACGAAACGGTCACAAGGAGCTGCCGTCAGAAATGAAATGGACGGGTCCGAGCAGGACCACGACCTGCCGACCACCACACGGATTTCGCTGAATTTATATCACGCCCAATACGAGATCACCGGGAGATGGAGAAACACATCGGCAACATAAACTTGTACCTTGTTCACACAGCCAATGTCAAGCGTACCTTCTTTTTAAAAAAATATGTTAACTAGTTTTTCTACTGAGATTTCTCTTAAACGCCAAAATAAAAACTTAAAATGTGAGTGTTCAAGTGAATGAAATGCGCAATTGCCCTAACAAGAAACACCAATGACTACAATTTAATTAAAACCAACATAACCAAAGAATAACAAATTCCAGGAAAATAATAACGGCTATACACCATTCACGAAAGATACCTAAAAATTGCCCAACATATTGAATATCATACTCATTCTTCGAACAGATGCTTTGACGTTAACATGTTTTACGACCAGTGGCTCCTCTCACGGAGATCTGTTAGCTACTGTACTTCTAGTACCAATGACAGCATATGTGATTCAGGCTTTAACCGTTTAAGCATGCATAATATTTTAGCGAAACTTGTTTAAAACCAGCAGCGCGAACACGGTATACAAAAAAAACATTTCTCCTATCGAGATTTTGTGTTATCGCTCGCTGAAAAGCAAAACTTCCTCGCTTGCATAGACGAGTCAGGCGGCCTACGTGACGTTATGCAAACGCAATCTCTATAAATCTTATCGTTATCATGCATAACATTACCGGAACTATTTTACCCGCCCCCACTCATTTTGAACCCAACTCGGGGGCGGGCCGCCACCAGCAGACTGCCACTCAATGGACAACGCTGACCCGGTGGACGGATGAAAGAGACCCGGAATTAACATCATCTGTGGGATCGAGTCGGCTGGTACAGACTGGAGTTGTACGTATATTTTACCTCATCCAACACACACATACAAAAAAAAAGCCAATCGGCGCCAAACTCCTCGCAATGTCGTTACCCCACCCCCCTCCACCCAATCCGGCGTAACTCAACCCCGTCCATCCGTCTCGATTGGAATTTCCAAAAATTCGATTTCTCGCTCGTCAAGATTTTATCAGCGGAACGGAATCGAACGGATCCACCAAACTAGATCCCGCCGAATGAACAGTGGCGAAACATGAATGGCAGTTAATAAGACTACAGCCTCGCGAGACTCCAGACCATTTCAAGTGGGCCATATTTCTGACTTCTTCATATTTTGAAAATGAAATTTACAAAAACATCATAATATAATTCTACAACAATTGTAATTCAAGCTTCCCAACTACTAGAAAGAGTCCTGAAACTTGCAATCCAAAACAAGTACATAAATAATTTTTTATTCCAATATTCACAAAGTACACACACCTCAAAATCACAAAAACACTCTCAATCATGCGTCAAGATCCTAACTTGGAACACCTACAAGAAAACTTGGCCAAGCAGCACCAGTCAAGTAATGTGAGGCAGGCTTAGTCAAAGTTGTGCGAGGGGGTTCTCAGGAGGAATTTTAGAGGCTGGGTGACATACAAAAACGGAACACTAACAGGATAGGACACATAGCTTCTTTCGTCCAATGGACGCGCGAAAGCAGGGTGAACAAATTGCGAGCATGCGCAGAAGAGGTCGAGCGCCTCGTTTATGATGGCACAGCCACAAAACAATTTTTCAAAAAAATAAGAAAAAACGAAAAGACGGAAAGTAAGAGACCTTGGCAGGGCAAGCCAATGAATATTCGAACTCCTGTTCGGGGCATGCGGGTGCGCGTAAGAAAAATCCAATCGAATTTTGATAGATAACTTTTCTACCAACCACGACAACACAGCCGTTACACGTACAGGACGCGTCAGGAAAAAAGTGCAAAACGATTTATAATAAGCCAACAACAGACGGGAAATATGTGGCACGATCGTTTTTCATCCCGGTGCCCCTTTCGCCATTTCAGTGGACTACCAACAGTTTTTTGGCGCATTGAAGCACCATTCAAAACTTGAAAACAACAGACCGTGACAACCGTAAAGGATCAAATAGAAACCAAAAAAGAAGTAAATCAGCTTTAAGGCATACAGTGTAACCCACTTTTTCACACAGATAGTGAAATGCGATATCCCCTTAAATTGAACTGTTCCGATCATGCCTCAAACTACAAGTTTTGTTAGACAATAAAATCAAAAATTAATCTACAAATGCATTATCGAAATACAAGGAGCTATAAATCAAAATAAAAATTTTGTTTAAATATTAAAAAATATAAAAATATATATTTAAAAAAATAATAATTAAAAATATAAAAATTCCAGATTTGAAGTGATTCAAAGAATAAAGCATTTTTGGTTGAACGAATCTTGTTGAAGCAAATTCGAATATTCAGTAAATGTACAGCTGTAGACACGAAGAAACGACAAATATGTTAAGAATACATTGAAGAGCGTCGGAACTATAAGATACCACCAGCATATAGAGTAAATTGGCGAAACCCCCTAGAGGCAGAATATTTTTAGTTCACCAAGCACTCCCTTCACTAAAATAACACCCAAAAACTTGATCGACATCGCCAAAGAGACAGTTTAAGACCAGGATAGAATGCAAAAAAAAATCCATCTCCCATCTGCTTTCCTTATTAAATTTCATCAGACCGAGGCGCACATCCAGCTCGCCCTTATTCCGAAAGAGTTCATTTTTATCGCTTCTATAGCTCAATGCCTGAACAAATATTATGCAAGATAAGAGGACAAGAAAAAACGAGAGAAGGAGTTTAGTCTTTTGATATATCTAAACTCGTACACTCACTAAAGAGCGCTTGTCGGGTGATCCGCGTGTCTCGGCCTTCGTGTCATCGTCAGGATGACGCCGCCGCATGATCGCGATCTAGAGCCAGCGTCAACGTAACAAGATTAGTCGAAAACTGGCGTTTGCCAATTTGCGATCAGAAAAGAATCGGAAGTAGTGCCGACAGAATCGCACGGTGTTTCGCGATCAAGTCAATGCCGTCAAAAATACGGATCAGACACCATAAATAAAAATATCGCAAACTAGTTTACGGTGATAAATTGTCGAATACGGTGTACGGAATACAGTTTACGGTGATAATATACTTTAACCTCTCTGGTACACTAAAAGTAAACACACGAGCTTTTCGACCGCTATCTCACTCGAAAATGACCTAGAGGTCAAAAGATCATGTTGTTACTTCTACTGTATCGGACAGATTAGAATGTTTTACTATCTGACATTATTCGACAAAGTTTAATTTACCATCGTAAACTAGTTGGCAATATTTTTAATTTGTTTTGTAGCTGTGTCCCGGCGTGCTGATGTACCTTCTTTATCCGATATCACAGTTTGGGGAGCTCTCTTGACGGCCTTTCAATGAAACTATTGACCAACAGGTCATCTACTATCAAGATATTGCAGTCGCTCGTATATGGCTCGGTCGATTCATTACGCACTCATTCGATGGTTCGTTATCAGAAAAAATACTGAGTGAAATGTGAATGAAACAACTGCGACGAGAAATTATAGGCATGCTGACTTAATAAGTGAATATCACTAGAGAATTGAAACGCCGATAATGAATTCATGGCAACCACAAAACGGAAAATAAAGATGTTAACCTTATTTTCCACAGAGGCAACAAATTTATTTCTCCGAGACAACTTGAGACTTCGTCAAAATGTTGTATCTACGAGTACGTGTCGAAACGTTTTCACAGCAGGATAACACGGAAACTGATCGAACCTCGAAAGACTCGTAGAAGGCACCAGCATAACCACTCAAAAACGGTCGGCGCGAATTGTTCTAATTCAATACTATTAATGTCGCAGCTATTAAACACATACTCGTCCACACCAGGGAACACCAGTCACATAAAATACAGTTTCTGTAAACAATTCGCAACGTCTACAATCGCAATGCGCGAATAGGGCCCACGGGAGTCGCCGCGAGTCGGTCGTTATCAATTAAGACGCCACCTAGCGACGACACTAACTCCTTTGCCAGTAACACACACTTTGCCATAAAAGCCTATGGGAATATGTACAGTAGTAACTGCGTGGGCATTGGGGAAAAGGGTATAAAAAAATCCGAAAGAGCCCATGAGGGGTTACGACGAAACAGTTAACGCTCGCGTCGCATATGGGACCACCGTATAGATATTGGCGCAGAAGAAAAAATTCTTCTCGACTGGAGACGGCTGCGTCGTGCCAATAGCGCGCGCACGAAACAGCATTAAATGCAGATGTTGCTGCTCGCTAAATTGCCGGAGCAAAAGTCAAATATGACATTAGGCCAGCGATGCAGACGAGAAAAGTCGACATCCATTCGTGACACCCATATCTATCTAAACGATTCGCGCTGAAAGAAGATATACGTGGCTAATATTTACCCTCCGGAGACCACTAAGACTTCAAAAAAATACATTTTTATCGATTGTAATTTCAAGAATATCCAAAAAGTGATATCTTTTCATAACAATTATCTCTGTACTATTGTGATGCAGTGGGTTTAATAATCGCACAAACTGACAGCTGATACAAATTTCATCGGTGTCAGAAAAATGTCTTTTCACATCTATTTTACGATCGAGAAATAAAACCATTTAAGAAAATAAAAAATGACGCATCTCGGCAAATGTGAATGTCTGTTCCTCACGGCGCAAAACGTCAAATTTGTGGAACTGACTGGGGTAGCGCAATAGGTGAGTTACGCACCAGTCTCCACTGGCTAGCCATGAACCTCTTGAGAGCTCAATCGATCACCTTTATCCTCCCAAGCGCCTACCTTCCGCCCCCTTCCCCCCCAGATTTATTTTCCTACCTTCCACATGAACAGGCAGAGAATTTATTGCCATTCCAGGTATTTCGACATTTATTCTTGGAGGTAATATGACTACAAAGCCTGCACACAACGTCTGAAAAACAAAGCACAGCGGTGACCTTGCACAGTTGTCCGATTCCTTTTCTGGGTGAGCACTAGGTGGCGTGCCAGACAGACTCGCGTCTCGCGGTTGACAATTATCGTTTCCGTCCAGATAGTAAGTGGCCACTAAAGCTACACGTTGGGCTGACAGAAATGGACGCATACAGTGCCAGTGCGAGTTGGTTCGGGGTCATCGGTCAGATTTTGTTATCCGCAGTTCTGTTGGCGATCGCAATCTACCATGTCATTGGAAAGGTTAGAAATGTTCCGATTTCGACGAGTGGCGAATGCGTCCTGATCACGGGCTGCGACTCTGGAATCGGAAATCAGGCGGCCAGATTGTTCGACGAACTCGGTTTCACCGTGTTTGCCGGATGCATGTTTCCCAATGGCGACGGGGCGACAAAACTGGCTGAGGAGACATCGGAAAACACACGAATTGTCGAACTCGACATTACCAATGAGCTCAGTGTACAGAGCTGCGTGGCGCTAGTTTCGAGTGAGGTTGGAGATAAGGGTAAGCGATATGACGATACGATATTGACGCCTAAATGGCAAAAGATTTTTGAAAATATTTGCCATTTAGGCGTCAAAAATTAATTTTACAAAACTTTTATTCACCGTCAAGTTTGAAAACTGTCTATGCAATTAAAATTGTGTTTGTGGAATATTGCAGGACTTGTTTTAAGTTTTCGTTTCAGTACTTTCAATGTTGTTGCGACACATTTTCATTTTGTCTAGATCATGCACTACATACACTCATTTTTAAAATAATATTTAAAGACGAAGCATTGGGCCCACTCCAGTTAAGACTAATGGGAACCCGCCGACCTCTTCCATTTACTGACCTGTAACAAAGTTACACTCATAAGCTGTCCCTTGTAAATTGAAATTATTTTCTGGCTTCCATTACAGGTCTGTGGGGACTGGTGAACAATGCCGGAGTCTTGTGTTACGGCTATTTCGAATGGTACACGTGGAGCCAGTGCCAAAAGCAAGTCGACGTAAATCTACTTGGAACGATCCGTGTGACTCGAGCGTTTCTGCCACTCATTCAAAAACGACAAGGTATGGCTAATACTATTAACGGATTCGCCTCTACTATGGACACTAAGAACATCATTGTTTTAACATTGAATCCAATGTGTTTACAATGTCATTTTGTTTATCCAAAGTCCAGCACGTTCTACAGAAGATTAATAAAATAAAAAGGAAATTGTGTCCGGGACAGCGCCGGACGAGAAAAGACAAACAAGAGTTGGCGATAACTATTCCTACTATTAACTAAACTAGAAAAACTTGGGAACTGACGATACAACTATGACGATACACATCCAACAAATCGTCATAGTTGTATCGTCAGTTCTCAAGTTTATCTAGTTTACTTAATTCAAGAGTTGTTGGTCTTTTCTCGTCCGGTGCTGTCCCGACGTTTACTTCTATTGATGATTAATAATCGAAAAAGATCGACACTCCAATTTTATTCAAAGGTTAAACAAACACTTAAAAGTAGCGTTTGTACTCATATGAGCATTGTTACTTTCACAGGTCGCATCGTAACTATTACTAGCATAAACGCCTTGCTAGCCTACCCGGGTATTTCTGTCTACTGCGCCACCAAATACGCCCTGGAGGGATTCTGTAACTCCCTGCGGCTGGAGCAACGCCGCCACAATGTGCAAGTGGTGTCCATCCAGCTCGGCGACTTCGCCAAGCACACCAGCATCTTCGCGAGCCACAAGCGCGACATCCAGGAGATGTGGAACGCCATGAGCGACAGCAAGCGGGCGCAGCAGAACGACTTTTTCTGGCGCTTCCACAAGGTGGCCAGTGATAACAGTGGACTACTGAGCCCGCCCTCCTTCAAAGATTCGCCCCTCCGACGGGTCCTCATTAGCGCCGTTGCATCGAAACAACCTGACGCTCGCTACCTGTGCATGCCATTCCTGCAATCGATAGTAATGCGAATTTTGGTCTGCTGTCCCAGCACCATAAGCGATTGGATAATATATCAGGCATTTAATCAAATATAAATATAGTGCAAACTCTCAGTTTTGTTTGTTAATACATTAAACAAAGTTTTAACGCTCGTAATTTGGACTTCCTGTACTGTGTCTTGCTGTTTTTAACATGTACAAATATTGAAATTATACTCGTACGTCATGTCCTAGCTCAGCTGGTTGGATTGGCTTATGGTACGACTATTAGATTTAGTTTACTCGATGTCGGGGTACGGGTGGACGATAGGCCACATCGCAAAAGTGTAGCAAATTAGTTGTATGGCAATAGCGCCGAAGACATTTTCGGAAGACACTTTCTACATGGATAAGTCCTAAAAGCGTAATGAAAACTATCAATAAGCGTGCTCTCGCCAAACTAGATATCGAACGAAAATCGATTAGCAAGTTTAACAGGTTCCACCATCTAACCCCTTCCACTCCTAGAGGTCCTGCATTCGGCAGCTGTTTCTCTTCAGAGCTGCTGTTACAGCAATCTAAGAAATTCTTTCAGAGGGGACCGAACACCGCCAATGCAGTTATAAATCGTTGATGCGGAAGCAATAGCTTGCAGGAGAGAAAATCGAGAAATCGGCGAAGTTATTTTTTGCTCTGGAAAGCCACAACATCGATGTCGCAGCAGGAGAAAAAATAAGAAATCATTTTGGTGCCCGCAAAGTTACTGCCACTGCCTTTCGAAAGCTCGGCGGAAAGAGAAACAAAGTATTTATGGGAAGAAATGACTGCGAAACGCATTCCAATCGCACTCTAACAAGAGGAGAGAGTTGGTAGAACAACAAACTTAACAATGGCATGCGGTAGGTTTGGAATTTCTACGTCAACATCTGCGAATGTAATCGAAAGCTTCCGTTGCATTGATCAAATCACCGAACATGGTGTAAGGGGGTCCACCATTGGTATTGCTTGATCTCCACCTAGCGAACACATCCTGAAAAACGCTAGGAGCAATGCCCACATTCCATGATCATAAAAATACGGTTAAAAGCTCATTGAAACCTTTTAATTAACACAATGTCGCCTTATAACGTTTTCCTGTTGGCGGTTATTCAAAAAAATGTCTACCTCATAAACTTTAATTAAAATCTCCTGTATACTGTTCTCGCAGTTTCCATTAAACAAGCAAATTAATCGATAGGATTTGAATGCAATATCTTGAGTTATTTTGTGATAAGTGAATTTGAAATGCTGGAATGCCTTCAATTAGTCTGATGCCACTTCTACAGAATCAGATGATGGTTCAGCGGTTTACAGAATCTTAAATCTCTAGAAGTGCTCATGACCCGGGCCGAGGAGGAAGAGAAAGGCAAAAGTCATATTTGAAGACGGAACGGACTTCCGGTGCCGCGCGTACTTCACTAATGGCACGACTCTCTTTTGGGAGCACACACACACGAGAGTGAAGTTCCGGCCACTGGTGAGACCGACCAAAGATCAGCGCATCGTCATAGAGACGAAGCCCCACTAGATAAGGCTGCAGTGACAGCAGGCCATTTGGTTCTAATGGATGGGAGCAAGCGCGACTTTCATAACGGCAGATCCTATAAAAATATGGTCGGATTAATGAACATCCGTGTGTCAATCATGGAAAACATCTTTTCGATGTTCCAGCGCGTGTATTGTTACGAGAGACTAAGTGGTTGTTCGCCAGATTTGGACGAGAGAAAAAAATGGGCTAGCCAAGTTTTACGGCACATAATGGGTTTACAATGTTTGCCATTCTGGATGGCGAATTCGACGCTGGGCTTCTTAGCGCGAGACTAGAATGAGCGAAGCGGGAAATATCTTCTTAATCTACGGCAACCTTGCGAACCGGCGACCGTCAAGAAATTCGTGGTTAGTCAAAATTCGAGGCATTTTCGGCAGCCTGAGTAATGTCAAATAGGACATTCCAATACAGATAAGTTGGTGAATTGGTGGGTGTCGAGTGGCAGAGAGGTAGCGCGTTCGCCTCTTAGCCCGTGATCGCGGTTTCGATTCCGGCCGACACCTTC
>JAQGBY010007536.1:0-11631 GCA_034698785.1 Mycogona germanica | reverse complement strand
CTATGCTGTGTTGTGCTATGCTGTGTTGTGCTATGCTGTGTTGTGCTATGCTGTGTTGTGCTATGCTGTGTTGTGCTATGCTGTGTTGTGCTATGCTGTGTTGTGCTATGCTGTGTTGTGCTATGCTGTGTTGTGCTATGCTGTGTTGTGCTATGCTGTGTTGTGCTATGCTGTGTTGTGCTATGCTGTGTTGTGCTGTGCTGTGCTGTGAATTTATATAGTCTGGTGATTAGTTTTGACCGGGCTATGAGTCGGTAGATTTCGCCATAGTATTCGTCGCGAAAAGCTTATAGCTGAGTTCTAATTTGATTGTTACAGACGTTCCATTTGCAGAGTGTCCCTGTTAGGATTTGCCGAACGAAACTCGTCGTCGGGGGTTGGTCGATAGTTGAATATTTAATGGCACCTACTTTTTTACCTATTGTTCTGAAAAGGGTGGTTGGTTTCCGCTATATATTTGGAAGGCTGCCACTATTTTCTGGAGAACAGCTATTTCGGGTGATGGGCGTTATTTATAAACTGTCTTTGTGTGAGGACGAGTGTATGTGGCTTCTAATGTCATCCTGCGCCGCACGGACGACCAACACGCGTGCCTTACACATGTTCCCCGTTTGTGGGTTAATCGAACGTGGGTGGGTTGACTGGGGGGTGGGGGAGGATGGCTGGAAGAAAGGACATTGGCAGGACATCGAACCCGTGGTCACCTGTGTCGTTTAACGACAACTCGAGTTCCCCCCCCCGAGTCGCGAAGGCGGAGTTATACCGTAGATGTTCCAGGTATGTCAGTGGCGGATGATTAGTCAAGTTGTACTACAATGTATCATCAGATACTAGTCCCATGTATTCATGAACTAGCCCCGTTCAAGCTGTTTTGTTCTTGAAATAAATTTTATTTGAAATACGATATCTAGAGGAAACGTATTTTTTTTTATTGAACGCAATTGAACCACCTTAGAGGTTTTTATGGTTTTCTTCAATGATTGTATCGAATGTAAGATTGGTCGTGGCCCATAACGGGGATAGAATGGTTTCGTTATTCGAAACAATCTAATCACGTAATAGGGGATTCTTTTTCTTCTATCTTAGATATTTACGTGGTTTAAAAGATCGGCGAGATTATGAGTTTAGAACCGGGGCTTTCAATCTGAATGTGTTAACCACGAAAAATTAAAACGTTCGTATACATTTTTTAAGACTGCTTCATATTGCAAGAGTTTCCTGAGAAACATTGTTATAGCTTACAGTAGTTGGGGTTCAGGTTAGCGCTTTGTGAATGAGTATATATATTTCCTATAAACCATAGGTTAAGGAATTTGTGGTAACAACATTTTTGATTGGTTCTTAAAAAGTCAGTTATCAAATTTCATCGACAGAATATCATCTATCCTCATTGGACTATTTTATTGAATTGAATTAATATTTATCGTCTTCTGAATTAATAGGCTATTTGTACTGAGAGCAACGATTGTTTTATTTTTCGTTTCCAGTGGGAAAGATTCCGTATGAGGCAACCGAGGAGCAGTTGAAGGACATCTTCTCCGAGGTCGAACCGGTTGTCAGCTTCAGGTACGTTGTGGTAATCAACATCTCGGCAATGGTGAGCTTTGACCTGTATACAAAATTTTCCAAAATTTTGTTTTGATTTTATAAAATTATATAGCCAAAAATTGCCGTATACAAAATATTCAGAACGGTTAAGACGTTCGCGCGTCCTTTTAAGTTTAGGAAAGTTAATTCTTCGGAAACACCATAAAATATTTTTTCAATTTGAAATGATGAAAAACTATTAATAATATTCAAAAGGTCTGGAGATTGAAGGACACAATCTAAAGTCGGCGAAAAATTTCTTTATAAAAACTTAATTTGATGGCATTTATGTATATTAATAATATTACATGTCTTTTTTCACAGATTGGTCTACGACCGAGAGACTGGCAAGCCTAAAGTCGGCAAAATCTTAACGGGTACGAGCTAAACGGAAACGCGTTGCGGGTCGACAATGCGGCCAGCGAGAAATACAAGGAAGAGCTGAAAAGTGAGTCTTGACACAATTTTATTCCGATATCTTTTCCGAAAAATTGCCTTGAGGCCATCATGCTTATTATGAATTTTATCTCCAGAACTGCAAGCTTCACTGGGTGAACCTCCCGTTGAGGTGACATCAGATAATCGAATTAATTATTTATTCTTTCCCGAACAAAATGTAAAAAAATATGTCTTTCGATGACGAGATAAAAGGCGGAAATACAATTGGGGACAAAAGGTTTCAAATAATGAATGGGATTATTAATTAATTAATTTTTAAACTCTTTTTTCAATTGTTCGACAGTACAGAGTGTGAAAGCATTATTATAATATTATTCAAATAGATGTTTAATAAATCGGTAATTTATCTTGAGCAAGTGATATCACTGGATAGATTGATTTGGGCGCTTGTTCGTATTTAATCCCTGCGTTTTCTTATTTGAAAATTGAAACCGTTTGTATGAGGCGATGGATGGACCTTATAGTTACATTTCTGTGACTTCCGTGATTTTTTAATTCGATTTTTTCTCTCTTATTCCCCCATGCAGCTGTGCATCCAGAACAATTTGATCGAAGCCCGCAACATGCTCATCCAGAATCATTAGCAGGTGTACGCGTTGTTGCAGGCCCAGGTGGTCATGCGGATCGTAGAGCCCAGCGTGGCCATGGTGAGTTAAACACCAGCACATAAATCTTGCTCACACGTTTTCTAAATTTCGTGTGTACATTCGAAACAAACCGCATTGTCAATAAACGTCATTTGAATTGAAAGAAATTCTTCAGAATGTTTTAAAGAATGATCGAGTGTGTCTTAATTCGTCAGACGTAGTTTGAACCCGTATCATTTCGCCCATGGGACATGTACGGATGATTGTGATTGACGCTTTGTGGCGCCGAGGCCTGTAGTTTTGTACACATTTTCAAAATGTCAATTGTGGAATGTATTTATTGCATTTTAACATGAAATACACGATTGCCATCATTGCTTAAACATAAAATTTGAGCTTACTGTATTCTTTGGCTGATGCCAAGACGGTGTTTTTTTTTTTGGTAAAGTTGCTGTTTGTCTGGCGATAATTAAATTTTTTTGCGCTATCAAAATATTCTAGTCTTAACGAAATTTTTGTTTCGTTTTTTTAAGGCCGCCCTCATCATGCAGGTTCTGCAATTGTCAGATGAGCAGATCGCCATGCTTCCTCCCGAACAGCGCCAGAGAATAATGGTCCTTAAGGAACAGATAGCTCGAACCACTCAGAACCAGTGAGCCAACTGGTGAACCACAATCGGGAGACCAGAGGATGGACGCAGAGACAACACATTTGTCTGTCTTTCAAAATTGTCGCTCACAATCGCTAATTGCGCGTAAACTATAACATTAATACGTGCTTGCGGACTACAAGGCCATCGGCAACATTTTTGACGACAAATTGCTAAAAGATACCCGGAATCGGAATTACTTGACCTGTGTTTTTGTGAAACCTACATCAGTTCAAACGTTCCAATAAAACCATTTACATCTTTGCATCCTTGTTCATTTTTTTTGTTGAATGTTGAATTTCTGTTACAGTTATAGTGGAAGCGCACTTTTGGAGTTTCGAGGATCTCTGGTTCAAAACCAGGCATCAATGAATTTTTTTTATTACGAAAATAAAATAAGAACCATTCTTCACCGGACTTTATAATTTGATGTAGACAAATCAATAATTCTTCATGCTATTAAAACAGCTATTAGCGTGACCTCTGATTACTATATATAAATATATTTAAATTTCGACGAAACGCCGCCCGAGCGCACGCACCACCCCCGAGCATGGACGAGTCCATTAGCTGTGGGGGAGTGGTTACTTTGCCATTGTCCGAAATGCTCATTGTAACAACCGCGTGACGTCACGGTGACATCTGCATGACATCTATATGACCTCTGTGTGACCGCTACGGGACCATATTCGTGGCCTTGGACCCCTATTTTACCAATTTTTGTAGTGTAGTTTCAATTTGGGTTCAGCACAAAATCGTGTCGTGTCTCGGGGGCTGCTTGTGGGTACATATTGTAATTGTAATCTCTCTTTCGCAAAACTATAATAGATCTATTTTTTTAAAAAAACAAACTGCTCCCGAACAGATTCGAACCCATACATACCTTCGTGCGACATACGTGGATTCCCGCACCAAACCACCTGAACCACCTGCGCCCCCCCCCCCCCCATTGTGTTTTAACAATCTTGGAAATGAAACTTAATTAATGGATGCTTATTTGCGGAATGATTTCTGGACGAATTTCTCGACACTAGGGGACGCCTCTGTTTCCCGTGTAACCGGGAACAGACGCACCTTACGGCTATATTTTTTGTAGTAGTTCATTTTAACTTTCTACTGTACTGGATACACTCTGTATGTGGGGGGTGAGGAGGTGCTGGGTTTTATTTGTTTACTGTCGGTCGCGGATGCCGCCGGGCGCCACCACAAATATAGGGAACGGCGAAATGCGGTTTTCAGCGCGAATCCACTCCAACGATTGATTCTCTCTAATTGCCGAACGTGGACCTCCACCCCAGGCCCACGCATGTTCATGGTCGTGGTTGAGTGCGGTTGGACAACTCAACGAACCGGTCAGTGAATTTCTCGTACTCGTTCTAGTGATTTTTCAACTTTCTACTAGCCTACTTCAAAATATCCTACAAGGATGGTTTAGTGTTGGTGGTAAAACCAAAATAGAGAACGATATCCCACTTTTAAAATTGTATTTATTCTTATTATTCTCGATTATTTAGCGCAGCATCGTCTCAGGAGCCATTGATGAAGCCTGCACTTCCGGAGGGCGCTTCAAGGCACAGCCTGTGTTGAGCAGCTTCCATGTTTTCGATGTACTCTGTACCATGGTGCATGTAAGTAATTCAAATTCATTGTAACGGATCTATTTCGTGTGATGGCGTTCAATTCTGGTCGTTTTTCGAGGTGCACTTAGATCAATTTATTCGCGTCACTGAGTCGAATCTAAATTTTGCTGGCGCCTCCAGGTCGCTGTGTCGGTTCAGGTCGGAAGCCATTTTCTGGTGGAGGTACATTTGCATAATGAAGATTTTCCCATAACGAGCGAGCCCCAAACGCTGCTACAAATTGATTTCGGATGCTAGGCGTTATCGTGCAAAGGCGCAATGGAATAGGTGTTGTGTGTGTCGTGCAAAAACGAATCTAGCGGAGGTTGGGTTGAACCTAGTGGTGCCCCAAATTGCGCGAATGATGAGTATTTTAGGGCGTTTAATATTCAAACCCCTTCCGTTCTTTGAACACACATCCATTAAGAAAGTTTCCTAAAATATAATGTTGGAATTCTGAAATTGTTGTGCCCAGTGAAGTGAAATTTATTTTTGCTCGTTCGATGAAATGGGGGATGTGAAACTTTTGTCGTTAGTTTGCGGTTAATCGTAGTTCTGAGTATGTGAAACGGTCATTTTTGCCAGTTTGTTGCACAAATTCCGCTTTACTTTTAGAAATAGAAATGACGTTTGCGAGAACAAAACGATGAAAGCCCGGCAATCGATATTTGTCGTTCCTGCGCGCTCGCACAAATAGGCTAGGTCTCTCTGAACGATTTCGGTCTCCCTATTTATAGCCGGGAAGTACTTTTATGTGGGAACCATAAACGATATAAAAACTGGCAACAACTGTATCGAATGGTCCGCCACCACCAGCACCGATTAGCATAAATTTTCTCACATTTAAATATATTTTACGCGGCGTCTAATCTCCGTCGTCCCGCCTAGTGCAGTTACGCGAATATTCAGGGCTTTCCATTTTTATTTCAAACACCGTCGAAATTAAGGTGGGTCCACATTTTAAATTTCTTTATCAGATCTCAGTGATTCTGGTTACTCACGGCCTGTGTTCTAAATCTAAATCCATTAGTCATTCTTCACGAAAGACACTTTAAATTTCCATTTCCAGCGCCACGAGCATCGACAATTGCAAGCCCATGCAAGCAGTATGGCATCACAGACTGTGGTGCAAACTCTCCACTTTAAATTCCAGAAGAGATTTCAGTTCTCATAGTAAATTTAATCTAAATTTATAAATCGGAGAAGAAAATTTAGATACTTTTCAGTCATTTAAAATGTTTGAATCTACTGCCCGTTTTTGCCAACGGGTTAAGCTCAGGTCCCGGGGAATTTGTAAAAAATCGATATTTATCTAGCCCATCATTTTAATCGAACGATTTGTCCTGCATAAAATATGCGCCGGTTCTGTCAGTCCCATGCAGGGATTTGAATCTGTTTTGCTCGCATCCCAACAGCGAAAAGGCGTAACCTCAATGGACTCCAAATGATGAATTTGTCTACTATCCTCTAATGGATTTCCGAGTTCAATATCGTATTTGTTTTTCCCCGGTTGTAAATTGCGTTAGTTTGTGGTCGCCATCCATTTCTAGTTGTTTGTGTCAGGGGAGGGTCAAAATAATGGCGCCTGCCATGACTGATTCGTGACGTCATTGGGCTGGCGTCCGAAATTCGGAGCGGGACATTAATTATGCATGGACGGACGAACGGACGCCAGCCTTTTCGGTCCACGCCTTTAACCTACTGAGCACGCAACAGAATAACCAACCATTCGGACGTTTCTACTTGAAAGTCCCACAATGAACAGGGGATCTTTAAAAAAATGGAGTCACCATCTACTGTGATCGTGGTAATTACTGGTACCCTCTGGAGGCGTCACCAGTGCATCAGTTGGGTTCGTTGCTGTAATAAGGAGATCGATGATCTTTGAACTATCAGTCGACAGAGATCAGTCGTCAGTTCATCAGTGAATTGCAGTAACCTGCCAAATGAAGTGAGTGCCACCTAGAGATGAAGCGCAGCGCCTATTCAGATAGAATCTCCGACCGACTGGAAGTTTGTTAATTAACTTATTTAATTAACTTCCATCCGACACATGCAGTTCATGGACTTGATGGCGTTGTGCGCACTGCGGATTGTGGATCAACATTGGATACATGAATTATGTTTTGGTGTTCTGGGTTCGAATCCAGTCTGGGTGTAGGTTAATTTGATCGTAGTCTAATTTCAGGTGTATTGTTTCTATTTCGTGTGTTTAGGTGGCAAATAATCGATCCACACGTTGTATCTAATTTTTTTTAAATGTCCTTTAGAATAAATAGTTTCATCTCTTTTTCAACGTGTTGGTATTTCCGGTTATGTATTTAGAAGATGTCGGTTGCATTCTTTCTCGGTTTAGCTCAATTTAGGTGTCCTCGTGTAAAGACACAATGACGGTTCTGTAGGCTTTGTGGTGGTGGTGGTGGTGGTGTTTAGACTGGTATAGATCCATCGGTGATGACGCTGGGCTACGGCTGCGTCGGACAGGTAAGTGGCTAGCCGAGGTCCTTCAACTTTAGCACGGGAACAGAAAGCCTTCTATGTAGGTCTGAAGTGTGTGGCTGTGACGTCAGCGGTGTATCGAATACCTGTCTGATGTGAACCGCTGCTGACTCCAAAACTCTGCCCTCTGAATCGAGGCAGCTTAGAGAGTTCAGTTCTGATGCTTTATTCTTGTCAGCGGAAATTGTATATATCGATTAAACGAAAGCCCGCGCCGGGAATCGAAACCGGGATGGTGTACACATGTATGTTGGGGCGGAATCCTTAAGTGCCATCACGACTCGGAAGTGTCAATTAAATTGTTCCAGTTGTTTAAGAAATGAACATGGCGACCTATGCTGGACATTACGCCATTTTTTCATAAATGACACAACATTGTCTATAAAAAATATACAGTACTGTACTCATGGGCTACCAGCATACATGTACAGTACATATGTGAGCAACCGGGCTTTAGGCGAGCTATTTAGCTAGGCCACTGTCTATCTGTTCCTCTGTTTCCATGTCACCCACCCCCAGCTTTCGGTTCCGAGATGAGCCGATTCCAGGGCAACTCATGCGGGATAGAGTTCGCCAGCCGAAATCGATTTTGTCTGGCCTGGCACTTGGGTTTGGATACACTGGCATAATCGACAACACTTGTTTCAACTGACATCTTTAGCCGGCGGCGAAAGAGGGTTAACAGTAATACTGGATTACAGTGTCGCCAAACGGGGATGGGATAGTTCCGCCACTGTTTTAGCATGAAACTAATTAAATTTCGAGAATCGATTGATCCGTGCTGCTCCAGCGACGGATCCTTTTGGGACTTCTGTGTTGCGGTGTAATGGTTCTGAGTTCAATTCTTGCCTAGGTATCTTCTTTATTTGACAGTGTATAATTATTATTATCTTGTAATTCAAATGTAGTGAACCCAAATGTAGAAGATATCCGAGGTACCCCTGTAGTTCTGAGTTCAGTACAGAGCATTTATGTGAGTAGCAAATTTTCACCTTAGAATTTAATAAACGAGAGCCCGAACCGGGAATCGAACACGAGACCGTCGCATCACAGGTTGTCTGTCGCAATTGATTCGATTACAACGAGACATGTTCTTGTTGGTGTCAATGGAATGAGACCAGAGATAGTACAGTGCAAGTGCATAGAAAAGCTACCATTGTCTATGTTCTTGTTTTAAATAGTTTGAGTGTCGGAATAATTTTGAGAAAATGAACGTCTTGTTAATGGATCGCTGTAATGAAAACAATGGATCGCTCTCTTTGCGATTGTATTTTATTAATAGTTTAGCGATTTAATATTTGGTATCTGTACAGTAATGCAATCAATGAAACATTTTCGACGCTCCTTGAGAAAGGATTACAGTAAAGTGAATTAAAAAAAGCTACTGTGTTAAATATGTCGATATAAAGGTTTTTCTATTCAATAATTGGGCATCTAAACATCATAGGTAAATTGTTGATGTGGTCAATTCAAATTTCTGGAATTGGTCTCTAGAACCAGGATACATTTTCATAGCCATCAAAAATCAGAATTTAGCTCAATTGTTAGAAAAGAATACAATTTCCAATATAAAGGGAATTGCTTGTTTCCTTTCTGTTCGTCCCATTTTGAGAGCAAAGACCTCTTTCTGAATTTTCTGCTTTTTAGACTGTTGTTACACATACTTGCCACTAATCAATCAAACTTGTGTTCAACAGTCGTTGGTCCTTCCTTCTTCTCAACCCCAACAGCATTCTCATCTCAATATAGACATGCACGTTCCAGGAATAATAGTCCTTCCCATTACGAAGACGTTCGGTGATCATTCCTTTGTGCGCACTACAGGGGACCGCGATCTATTTTGGTGGCCCTCATCCATCAAGGCCCGGATGTCCTGAAAGTCTGTCTAGTAATTACGTCAATTAAATTTTCATTGTAGACGAGAGGGTTTTTTTTTTGAGCTCGTGTCTGGTAGGTACAATGATCCTTGCGATCTGCTCGGGTGAATGCGGCGAATTATACACTATCCTGAGACCACCTTCCCCCAAACCTTGCATTCACAAATTAATTAAGTAGCTCAAATAGATTGCGTGCACAATTGTTTTACTCTTGCACCATCCTGCGAGCAACTCTGTAAAGAAATTCTATGTTTGCCGGTGAACATGCCAAATGTTTATTTGATAGGTGATTTATTGTGAAGAGACAATTTACGAACAATATATTATAACAAGTGGGGGTTAGAAGTCGATGGAGTAAATATTATAATGAAATAAAGATTGAATGTAATTATTATTTCAGTGTTTATTATTATGTGTTTTGATATCACTGCCATTTTTAGAGCTGTAAAAGTAAAATCCTTGCCACTCATAGTCGAGTCCAAGATTGTGTCCATTCAATCTTTATTTCTTTATAAATTTACAAACAATTGATTTTGACAATTTGACAATGAAACCTGGCGAACTATTACAATAATCAATTGTTTTCGGCTATTTTTTCTG
This sequence comes from Mycogona germanica, assembly GCA_034698785.1. Lineage (NCBI taxonomy): Eukaryota > Metazoa > Arthropoda > Diplopoda > Chordeumatida > Chordeumatidae > Mycogona > Mycogona germanica. The sequence continues at coordinate 1,754 of JAQGBY010007536.1, read as the reverse complement.
TCTTATGCCAACGACGATATCGTTCCAAAAACTGTCCTATTTAGAATAGCGAGTTAGAATTTGTGCTGTAAAATTGGAGAAAAAATAATTTTTCAACAGTAATATTACCACTCCGCGGTCGTCCTTAAACTTATCACCTGAGCTGGCAATTGAATTACAAGAACAATTGGTGGTCAACGGTTTTCAATTTGGGCTTGATGAAACCACTTTCAAAAATTAATTTTATATTTGATTGAGAACGGATTCCACTTTCTCACAAATCGATTCTCAATTTGATATCAGTTTAGATCGCTTCACAAAGAGTATACTCGTAATGTACGTTTTGATTTTTCGATACCACGATTCGGAAATCGATAATTTTTTGTCCCTCATCTATAGTCCAGGACTCGAAAACACTTAGTAAGCTTTGCTTTCAAGCTCGGCGGCAGGTTCCAGGAAGAACACAAGAATACATGTAAATGTCGCTCTTCTCATGGTGGCTCAATACTCCTATATCTCTCGATTGGTCTATGTTAATCGATGTGGAAGAAAAACAGACGCAGTTTCACCAAAGATCCTTTCGCGAGCTATGAAACACAAGTTGTTCTAACACCAAGAATTACTTGAAATTCGACCACATCAAGTTGCATGAGTTTACCATTTTTAGGACCGAAATTCATGTCTATATAAGATATCGATTGGGCGATAGAATACTTAGGCATTACCAGTACGGTCGTACGACTTCTTTCGGTGCCTACCTAGGTCAGACTTGGGCTAGTAAAAATTACCAGGTTGCACCTTAGGGGGTTTTAGGACGAACACGCTGGTGGTCCATTTTTTAAAGGCTACAGTAAAGGAAAGAATGCATGTCGTCGTTTCCGATCGACACAATTGTTAGGGGGACCAAGACTGTTCGCTATCTCGAAATACTATTTCCTTTTCAGTTAGTTGAAAATCAGTTTAGTAACAACAGATGGTCTAAACATAGGACACATTTTCGGGATGCACCCCCGATAAAGTGCTACTCAAATTCGACATTTCCAACAGTTATACGCGCTTGCCCGACAATAGATCCGAGTTTTGAAGATGAGTTACGATTATTTCATTCTTTTACGACCACGCCCCTGACACGGGTGCAGGTACGCAATTTCTTTCTCTTCTGTCGTGTTCCTTTTGTGTCTCGTTTTCTGCAATGGCCACCCATTTCTACTACATCTTCCATTTCCGTGTTCCTTTAGTCCAAAGAAACAAATGGCTAGAACGATGAATAAATTATGCAGCTTACTTCCAATACCAGTATTCGAATGTTGGACCTCTGCTGGTCTGTGTAGCAAACGAACAATACGTGTAGCTATCAAATAATGAACGCTCTTTCACGATCGCTTGTGGCTATAAAATAATGATCAAACTCGTTATACCCTAGTTAAACTGGCCAAGCATGCTTAATCCAAGTATGTTTGAGCAAGGTGAGTTGAGACATTGAACGAAATTGGATCGTGCTTCGCCAAAACAGTACTGGGACAGTACAGTACAATTTAAAAAACCCATACCAATTGTATAAAAAATGGGGGTTGTGGCCGGGACAGACCGGACGAAAAAGACGAACGAGAGTTGGTGATAACTCTTCTAATATAATAATTATATTATTTAAAATGAAAACATTAAACTAGAAAACCGTGGGAACTGACGCTACAGATAAGACGATGACGATTCCCACGGTTTTCTAGTTTTATTTCTTCATTTTAAATAATAGTTTACTATTATTATATTAGAAG
>JAQGBY010007535.1:0-11636 GCA_034698785.1 Mycogona germanica | reverse complement strand
GGAAGAGGGGGGGGGGTGATCTACCCGCAGTTAAGGGAGATTGTGAGGCGGGAGGTTAAAATTTGGTTCCAGTTACGATAAACGGACGAATCAATTGTTTAAATAGAATGGTGCCGAAGCACGCATAGTCAGATATTGGTTAATTATGGAGAAGCTAGCCTTCTTGCTAGGATAGAACTAGCACATAATCCGACAGGTACATAAATGGTGGATCAATTGTTTAAAGATTAACTATTCGAATAATATTGCGCATCCCTGTTCCCTCGTATTATTAGACCAGATGATTTGCCAAGCCTTATATGAATACCTGTACAACTAGGTGGAAATAAAAGTAAATTTTAAAAAAACGGCCGAAACCAAGATCAGATTCCCAAGGTGGTCGGCTGACGCACAAGAAATATGTCAAGTACGAAAACGGCCAAAGATGGATAACTTTATACTTTATTAAAAAGAATAATCCGTATGCAGTGCTACAACGTGTGTTTTTTAATTTTAATTAAATACACTGAAGTGGGTAAGTGGGAAGTTAAATACACTGAAGGAAGATTCTGTACCCGTCTCAGTGCTTAGGCACTATGTGAGAGGCACATTTGCACCAGTTCCCCGGGATCGAATAATCGAGAGCCCGCGCCGGGAATGGAACCCGGGACCGCCGAACCACAGTCCGTCGCTTAATCAACTGCACCACGACGAGTCGTACTAATCAACCACTTTTTCTCTTATTTCAATTGGGGTTCAATTGAATGCAAGAAGGTTGGTGACGTATTCGTTCATCTTGAAATTTGACTGAACAACCAATGAGACCTTACCCTCTGACCGAATTTCAAATAAATTGGACCAATTGTGCACCAAGTGATTGATTGAATTCTTTGCTTCCTAGTAGACAGTCAGTGACGGTGGTGCGCCCGTCTTCCGTCTTCCGTGTGCCACTAAATCAGGATGTCCTCATCGGCAGCGTCGCCTCTACGACTGGGCACATGGGATTACGTGAGTCTCAGCGCCGTGATCATCTTGGCGTCCAGCATAGGCGTGTACCAGGTCTTCGCCGCCAAGAAGTCGAAGAACGCGCGAGATTTTTTGCTGAAGAGCCGCGACTTGGGTGTGGCTCCTCTGATTCTGTCCACCACCGGAACTTTCATTTCGGCCATCGGGATCTTGGGTTTGTCCTCGGAGACCTACGCGAATGGAGTCCAGTTTATGATCACGCCATTCGCCTACTTGGCTACTATACCGTTTAGTATGTACTTTCACCTAACCGTGTTCTACAATTTGGGTACCAACACGATATATGAGGTAAGTTGTATTTCTTAAAAAAAGAAACGAGGAACAGAACAATTACAATGACCGCTTAAAGCGTTTCGCGGACAAATGGTCTTAAAATACAAAATTCACAGAGAGTTTCGTTTCAAGACGCCCAAAAGAGTTGAATCGATTGAGGCATTTTAAGATTTGTTTGGTGTTTAAATTGAAATTTCTTAAAAGTCTTCGAGCACATGGAAATCGTCGTCATAGAAGCAGTTTTAGATTTTCAAATGCCTTACGCTGATGTGTCTCAAATTGTGATGTCCCTTTAAAAAATAAAATAAATGCGTCTAGACAATAAGAGAAACGGAAGCATCCCTCCTTTGCAACAAAGTATCCTACATTAAGATGCCTTGATTCGCATGGTAACTATTCATGTGCATTTTTCTTTTACAGTATTTGGAATATAGATTCAACAAATTTCTCCGATTATGTGCCTCTGCCTTGCTGATTTTACAAACCGTTAGTCAATATTACTTTTTCATTCGATTTAATTGATCTTAAATGCTTTCAAGATTTCTTAAATTAGGTTCTGCATGTTACTATTGCAGTAGGAAATATACTAATTTTACTTGGAACACCACATATTTCAACATGACTTCATTAATTTTCTTGGTCAATTATGTTTTTTTTAAATATTGGTTTCAACGGGTTCATTTCACTTTGAACAGGTCGCCTACACTGCAGTCGTGATCTATGCCCCTGCGTTGGCATTAAGTCAAGGTCAGATCAACATTGTAATTAATGAAATTGCTGAATTTGCATTTCTCAAATACAATGGTAAGTAAGTTTGTAATTTTCTTGCACGCAATATAAGCTACTAAAGTTTGTATTGTCACTCTTTTGTTGGCAGTTGCTGGCTTGCATTTATGGGCATCGGTGGGATCAATTGGAATTGTTTGCATCATATACACGTCGATGGTAATTTCAATTGTTGTCATATGAGCCCATGAGTTCAGCGGATTATCCGGGGCTTAAAAAATGGGGGCGACTTGTGGACTTGTTAATTCTCGTTTTCAAATATGGTCACACAATGCAGGATAATTGTTGTTATCGAAACAGTCGCGAATTAATAGCGGTCATCATGTTCTTCAACCAAGTTGATCGATTACTTTGTTGTCATAATAATTACGTCAATGTCGCCTACATTGACAAAAGTCATAAATAATTTTTCGTAGGGTGGAATAAAGGCCGTCGTCTGGGCCGATGCCTGCCAGGTCGTCGTCATGCTGTCGGTTGTCTTCTTGATCGTCATAAAGGGAACCATTGACGCTGGTGGATTTAAGGAGATTTGGAGGATTGCATCGGAAGGTGAAAGGACGAAATTTTACTTGTGAGTTTCAATTGTAAGACGTCTGACTTCATGACTTAAAATTGAGTTTTGCTTACGTGACTTCGAGTAACGTTAGAAAATTAAAAATTAAATTGCCTAATATACCAAATGTCATGAACTACTCACTAAAAGTCAACAAACTGAATATCGTAGCTTAACTCTCAAATGAAATGAAAATTTGCTTAGGGCTGCTCAATGCTTTTCATTTAGAAACTGAGATTAATTATTTTAGTAAAATTAACGCAAATATTTACATAAATACGGCCAACTGGCTTTAATAAGATTTTCTTGAATACTAGTTTCTCGTCGAGCAAACATTCGTCTTACACCGTGATGACCGCGATCTTTGGATCAGGTGGAATTTTTATAAGCATCATATCCACAAACCAAATGCTGGTACAAAGATATTTATCCAACAAAACGCTCACAAAGGCCAGATTGTGAGTACAACGTTCATCATTTACAATAAAACATTTTATTAAAATGGACCTCATGTGTAATTTAAGAAAGTTTCTTCGATTTCATATTTGTTTCAGAACTGCCGCTGGTGGAACTGTGGGCATTTTTCTACTGGTACTGATGTGCACATTCTCTGGCTTAATTCTGTATGCTCGTTATCACAACTGCGACCCATTACTGTCTGGCCAGGTGACTTCCAATGATCAGGCAAGTGATGATTACTGGATCAGTGCTACACTGTATTGTACTCAGATAATGAATTAATTAAAAACATTTGATTTTTTCGTTCCAGATGTTGGCCCTCTTTGCAGTTGAAACCCTGTCCTTCTGTGAGGGTCTGTCTGGAGTATTCGTTGCCGCTATTCTATGCGCAACATTGAGGTATTCTCCTTTCATAAGTATCCTTTGAAATTAACAATGTTGAAACTAAAGTCACTAAATACTTGGTATTATAACACATTGAAGCACTCTATCATCAACCCTGAATTCACTGTCAGCGTTAACGATGGAAGATTTTATTCGTCCGAGAAGGCCAAACTTGAGCGAGGAATCAGCGACAAAGTTATCAAAAATATTAGGTAGGTTTGTACAAAAGCATCGAAAAAATTACCCAACACATTTTTTATCTGCTTTAATAATTGATACAAGAAAAAAGTACTAACTCGTTGCTCCATCTCTGCAGCAATTGTATATGGTGTCATCTGCATTGCATTTGTGGCCATAGCCGAAAACGCCAGTGGAATTATTAAGGTAAAAACTATTGTATACAAATATTTATCCATAATTCACCGCTGTTTAAATGTAAACGGTTGTTTCACTAATTTTGTTATTGTTCAGATGACGTTTATGATACAGGGTGCTCTCGGAGGACCCGTGTTCACGTTATTCACAGTCGGCATGCTTCTGCCTTGGGTAAATGCCATAGTAAGTGAGTCAGTTAATAACGTCACATGCCACCGACATACCAACATTTACAATTAGTCAGCTGTTTCAAAAAAGTGTACAGTTTCAATCACCTCTACATTGGAGTTATTTCGGCAATAACTACTTGTATTGATATTAATACTGTAAATCTCCGTTCAGGGAGCTACTGCAGGCTTGTTTTCCGGTTTTCTATTTTGTGGATGGCACAGTGTTGGTGGACTGCTGGCGGGTGTTGTCCCGCTAGCTGCTCCTGTCGGATCGACCGGATGTAGTTTAATCGGAAATGAATCTTGGTCCGACTTCTCGGCCACGTGGAACGAGTCAACAGTGATTGCAATGCCTGAAGCCCATGACAATGACAGGTACAATATTTAAAAGTCAAGAAGAATTGTCAGTGACTATTGGCGATTTTCACTTGATCTACTCATATTTTTCATGCGGATAGCAATTGCGGACAGCAATTGCGGATAGCAATTGCGGATAAAAATCAAAACGCAACCCGTGATTCTTATCATTCCATAATAAACAAGGAAAGAAAATCGAAGAACCTGTTCCTGGTGTAATGCCGGTGTAAAGACCGAACCAGAACTAAAACTAATGAACGCTTCATAGTTTAATCAGGGATACAAAATCATAGATACAATATGTACATTGATTCTACTAGAATGTACAGAGTAGTTTTTTGAGTTGCTTAATTAATTTCATTTCCTAACTAAATGCTCGAATCATTAAAAATATTTCGAAACCAAACATGCTCGCTTTTTAAACATTATTGCTAATTTTTATTTTAATGCAATAAAAAAATGTATTTACCCCAAAACAGCTCAGGACTTTTGGAATTTTATTCATTTTCACCACTGTGGTACGTCCTCTGGAGCTCAGGGATTGGACTGATTGTTTCACTAGTCGTCAGCATCGCCACAGGTTAGCTACAATAAATCGAACATTTCAATCAAATCTAAACCAGGCGCCCTTAAATTTGTCTTGTATTACCAATTTCAGTTCATAGTTTAGAAAATGAATATCATACATTTTTAAATTGAATTTTTGAAAGCATATCGGTTAAAAGAATATTACTCACAATATTTGACAAAGCAAATATTATGGAGATAATATGAGTTTTGGGATCCTCGACAGAATCTGTTTTACTTGCCTACAGGTGTAAAAAATCCAGAAGAAGTTGACCCAAAGTTGATTTTTCCTATTGTGATCGAAACAATTCGGAGATTGCCAATATCATACCAGCGGTGTCTCGGATTTGATGTAGAAAATTCTAACTTCTTGAAGGTGAGTTTACTTCCGCTCGATTTTAATTTTGGTTATGATAATTTTGGTTATGGTAAAAATGGCAATTTACAGTCTGAAATTCCATTAATCCTCTCATCAGATACGTTGCTCTCCTTATCTAATATATTTGCGATAATAGTGCTGTTTACTTTTCAATTTTAATATTTTTAACTTAATTTAATTTCAAATTGTTGGAAATAACATCGGTTTTTACAATTAGGATTCTGTATTATTAAAATATCAATATATTTTGTATAAAAAAAACGAAGGTTAACGACGATTATAGAATTCCCCATATTGTTTATAGTAATAACTCCAACAAACAATAAACAATCAGAACTTATCTAACGAAGCGCCACAAGGATTCTATTGTTAAATTGAATACTTCAATAACCCTGTCAACACATAGAAGTCCATCTATTAGAACCTTGTAAAATAAATCCACCTTTTCCTTGGACCTCTCATACCGTTTTGTGCTATTGTTTTTCAGTTTTGATATTTTTTCATTACAGGAGAAAAATGCAAGCCGAGTATCAGTTGGAGACATCAGATTCAAACCTAGCGAGGCCATCGAACTGATGAAAAACGGAATCCACAACCAGGACAACATGGGACAAGCTCACAAGCAGATGATATACCTCTAAAGTGCCAGCATGTTAGCACATAAACACTAGAACGGTCAATTCAGTAATTCAAATTTGGTTTTGTTTTTATTTAAATCGCATAGTGCCGAACCATCTTGAGGGTTACAGAAACGCCTGTAGTGCTAAAAACACTACAGTGATTGAAACTAAAAAAGAAATGATTCTCAGGTCCTGTGTAAACTAATTAATTGAGAAATGCCATTGATTTGCATTATTGATGTTCAAACATCACATTCAATTATATTTTTTCCACATTGACAAAAATGGGAGAAATTGAGTGTACAGAATTGGGTTCTGTATAAATAAATGGGTGATTACTCAAAAATATGTCCACTTTGATCAAATATCTTTTTTATTTTTCGGGGATGGAAAGGCTTAGTTTGTTCAAAGTATTGTTTAAGACGTACTAATTGCCTTGCACCGATCTTTCCAGGGTTCGAACAATGTTGTGGTCAGTTCAGGTGCAACTGTGCTCATACACCACTCTTACTATCATGCATTCCAAAAGCTAGAGCACTACAGCAGGATATCATTTTGTGATTATTCCCTCCAAATATATGTAGTGGTAAAGAACATGTGTACTGCGGTAGTCATAATTTAATTTCACCTTTGTCGCCACTCTGATTACAGTGATTAGTAATAGAGGCTCTCTGTCAAGTCAGACATCCGACAAACACGAAGTCATTGATCAGTTGAATTGATCCTCTGTGACTGCAACACATATTTTTATGACCATTGCAATCGCTAAGGTCGATGTGACTTATTCAATGAGATCATGAATTCGAATCGATGCTACACTTTCAAATCATCAAATGTAACAAAGAAATATGTGGACAAAGCGAGTATTAGAAAAATACCCATGTTTTCTGTTTAGAAAAATGATATGACATTTCGCGAAGTGTCTTATTTTTTAAAAAATTGATTTCAAATTTTTTTTTGCGTAAGATATAATTTTATGCGCCAAATCTCTACCTAAAGTTTTGAAACGTTATAACACATAGAACCAACATCGCGAACAACAATTTTTATTTAAAAACCTTTCCTTGAATCTAATTATATTTGTATAGAATTATCTTTGAAAAATTACTAGAAAACGATAAAGTGAAATAACGCTTGGGGATTTGTATTAAAATTTACCTTAAAAACTTTACTCTTTCGTTATATGCACCAGAACTACTGAAAAATGATAGCAAATCAGCACAAAGCGTAATTACGAGTAAAAAAATCAAATTACAGAGGGACATCTCTACAGCTCAAAAAGTCTTAATACGCCCTTAAAGGATGAAACATTTCTGAAAAAATTGTTCGAGATTGTTGAAGCGCGATGGAGATAATTATTGTCGCCTATTGCTTCGTTTGGTTATTAGATTTGGACGATATAGTTTAATTTTAGCTTTCAAATTAGCGGCATACTGAGTTTTTCATTTTGAAAAATTGTTATACTATATGACAGAAGCGCTATAAGCAATGGGGTCAAGCAGATCACTTCAGGACAAAATTCCTCATCGTCTGGTTCACTCATCTGTCCTTGATGGACTCTTGATGACTCGTTTCGTCCGACAAGACTCCAGAGAGACTTCATTCCAGAAGTTCCAGACACCAATCGGTCGCTGATCTCACCGTCCTGTCGATAATTGGCAAGTGTCCACAGTCATTGTTTGCTGAGAGCCAATAGCGGGGCTGTCTGGTGCTGCGTTGGGGTGTACGTCTAACTCTGCCAGCAACCAATGAGACTTCGACATCTTAATTACTAAATTTCAAAATATAATGCAGACCATCGTCATGCTTCTACGCATACTATAAATACATTGATCTTTACTTTGTCTCTCGCATTTACAACGCGTCTTATCTGTTGCATTTCATTATCGGTGTAGTGGAACTCATTTTGGTGATAAACTAAAATAACATTTTCCGAGTAAATAGAGGATGACCTCAACGGCTGCATCGCCTCCACGACTGGGCACATGGGATTACGTGAGTCTCAGCGCGGTGGTCATTTTGGCGTCCAGCGTCGGAGTGTACCAGATTTTTGCGGCCAAAAAGTCGAAGAACGCGCGAGATTTTTTGCTAAAGAGTCGCGACTTGGGCGTGGCTCCTCTGATTCTGTCCACCACCGGCACCTTTGTTTCGGCCATCGGGATCTTGGGATTATCCTCGGAGACCTACACGAATGGCGCCCAGTTCATGCTTCTGCCAATCAGTTACTCGTTTAGCATACCGCTGAATATGTACTTATATCTAACTGTTTTCTACAATTTGGGTACTAACACGATATACGAGGTAAGTTGTTACCTGAAGGAATGATATAGCCTGTATATCATCCACATGCTTGCTGTACAGTTTATTTGACTTTGCACGATAATTATTTTAAGCAAAAATTCACTATACAGTAAGTATGTTGTGCAGATTACAACTTTGCTTTAACCTATGGCTAACTAATGCAGAGTAATACCCTATTTTGCCAAAATGACAACGCTAAGATGGCGAATTCCTAGATTTTGTCGTTTTTGAAAAAACTCATTTTAATCAAAATAATTTAAATTATTTTCAAATATTATTAAACGAGATTCACTTTTTGCAACGCTGCAAAACACATAATGATTAAACAAATATTTCATTTTTAATTTATTTTCCAAAACACTGTTAGAAAAAGACGGGGAAAATATTTTTGAAATATCATGTTTGAATGAATTTTTTTTACGCGCACACATAATAATTAGTGAATGTAATGCACCAATGTGTTTCCTTTTTAGTATTTGGAATACAGGTTCAACAAGTTCCTTCGTTTATGCGCATCTGCATTATTGATTTTACAAACGGTTGGTGAACAATTTATTTGTATTCGCTTGAATTAAAACTAAATTGATAATTTTAGCAATGTGTCAGACGAGTAAATTATTATTGGAAAATTGACAGAGTAAAATACCGTTAAAAGATTAATCATGAACCTTCATGATTAATCTAATCTAGGTTAAGTTTTATGTTCAAATGTTTTTTTCATTAATTGTGTGAATTTAAAGTTTTATTGTCAAGGTCAGATAAAATAAATGAAATGGCTGAGATTTCCATTTTTGAAAGACAATGTACTTTTTTTAATTCAATGATTTAATTTAATTTTGAATTGGCATGAATTAACCGGGTCTATCCGATTTTTTAAACGTTAATTTCAATAATTTAGCTTAGATTTATCAAGTGACAGCTTCTTTGCCGATTACGATTATTTAGATCTTAACTATGATTTCAACATTTCTATAACTCACCAAATATGCCACAGGTCGCCTACACTGCAGTTGTGATCTATGCCCCTGCGTTGGCACTAAGTCAAGGTCAGATAAAATAAAAACGAAATGGCTGAGATTTCCATTTTTGAAAAACAATGTACTTTTTAATTCAAACAATCTGAGCTACTGAAGTTTGTACCGTCACTTCCTTTCTTATTGCAGTTGCTGGCTTACATTTATGGGCATCGGTGGGATCAATTGGAATTGTTTGCATCATATACACGTCGATGGTATTCCCAATTTTTGATTGACAATTAAAGCTTATAAGCTCAGTGAAAAATCCGTTAGCGCTAAGACAAGGAGAGTTAAACAGCAATGAAGGATAACTTGTATCGTATTGTATGGAAGTGTTCGAGAATTAATGTAATGGTAAACGCACCAAATGACAACAAGAGGCAAATAGGTTATTGAATTCCAAAATGGTTGTCCGAGATGACCGCCTGAATAATTATTTTCCTGATTTTCGTATTTAGGGGGGAATAAAGGCCGTCGTTTGGGCCGATGCCTGTCAAGTCATCGTCATGCTGGCGGTAATCGTGTTGATTGTGGTTAAGGGGATTCTTGACATGGGTGGAATCGGGGAGATTTGGAGGATTGCAGCTGAAGGAGAAAGGACGAAATTTTACTTGTGAGTTTCAATTGTAAGACGTCTGACTTCACTAGTGATTACTAGTCTTTACTAGTGAATGTTAACGATAACAGAAAATGAAGTTGTTCTTGCTAAAAACGATTAGATACTTTTCAATGAAATATAAATTTAACAGTAAGATCAACGAAGAAGAATTTCAGAAAAGTTGAACGTTCGAAATATATTATTTTCTTGACCACTAGTTTCTCGTCAAGCAAATATACATCTTACACAGTCATGACCACGGTCATCGCGTCAGGCGGGACTTTCCTGAGTATCACAGCCACAAACCAAATGTTGGTACAGAGATATCTATCTAACAAAACGCTCACCAAGGCCAGACTGTGAGTACAATTTTTATTTTATGAACTCGTAGCTGAAATTAGATAAGCATATTAAAATCAATTGAAACTGTTATTCAATTTCGTCTTTGTTTCAGGACTTCCGCTGGTGGAACGGTGGGAGTGGCTCTAATTGTTATACTGTGCACTTTCTCTGGCTTGATCTGTTACGCCCGTTATCACAACTGCGATCCACTACTGTCAGGACAGGTGACATCCAATGATCAGGTGAGTCTGGATTCAAATAGATATGTCGCTATTCAGGTACTAATCTTGATGTTTAATATGCAGTACCTCTGGATCAAAGAAGCGAGATGTCGCGCCGGGTAACGAACCCGGGACAATCGAACCACTCGCCTCTCTGAAACAGAACTGCGACAAATTGCTCAATAAAAATAGTTTGACTGAGATTAATAATTTTATTCCAGCTGTTGGCCCTTTTTGCTGTTGAAACTTTATCGTTTTGTGAAGGTCTTGCCGGAATATTCGTTGCTGCTGTTCTATGCGCAACTTTAAGGTATTTAAATAAATAATTTGTAATCATTTACACAAAAGGTTTCATTGACCAGACCGGGGTTCTAACCCGATCTGTTGAATTCGCTTATGATTAATTATTGGTATACAATGACCATTAATTTAATTATTTCTGTTTATCAATGTTTGGTGACAACTTCTAAGCACTCTATCATCAACACTGAACTCTCTGTCAGCGCTGACGATGGAAGATTTTATTCGTCCGAGAAAACCGCACCTGAGTGAGGAGTCGGCGACAAAGATATCAAAAATTTTAGGTTGGCTTATACATTATGTGTCAAAGCATTAAAAAACGAAAATAATAAGACTAGGACGTCTTAAGTATACTGAATAAAATAAATAGAAAGTTGTGTCCTGGACGGCGCCGGACGAAAAAAGACGAACATAGCCAAACTCTTCTATTAATATAATAGCATAACTACTCTGTATTATCTAAAAAGAACAAACTAAAATTAAAACCACTATAACTGACAAAAAACACAAGAACGATTTTTTTGTTATAGTTTATCCTTATTAAATAATAGTTATTCTATTATTTTATTTGAAGAGTTTGTCGCCGACTCTGTTTGGCTTTTTTCGTCCGGCGCTGTCCCGGGCACAACTTACTATTTTTTTTTTTTAAAACGGTCGATTTTAATTTCAATTTCAATATGATTTCTATTTATAATGTTGATTATTATTTTATTTCTTTAGCGATCGTATATGGCGTTATCTGTATCGCATTTGTGGCCGTTGCGGAAAGTGCTAGTGGAATTGTAAAAGTAAATAAGCACCTCATCTGTATCTGTAGTTATTGTGAGAGTTTTACATTGTCATACGCACCTGAGTAGGGTTTCTCGACAAACTCCGCCAGCGAACAAAAATGTTCGTCGCCCTGTGATTGGCTGGTTTGGTGACGTTTCG
>JAQGBY010007534.1:0-11637 GCA_034698785.1 Mycogona germanica | reverse complement strand
TAGATCAAATTTCGAAGTACCTGCAATTCTATCAAAAAGATTTTGCTCGGTATTAGAAATTCTACGCTTGGAAGACTATCATTTGTCCTATGACATTCACTTCATCGAGGGAGACAATTTGCCAATTTGTCTATATACGTATCGCGGTGGGATCTCGATCAAGAAAATGAAGAGCAATTTGTCGGTAACGCGTGAGTCAACTTACTGATGATCGTCGAGCGATCAGTGGTCGTCAATTTTCGAAGTGCGTATCGAGATCTCAAGTTGACTGCAGGCCAAGGCCTACTGTTTTGGGAACGATGAGTGAAATGGACGACTGTGACGGTAAAAAGGGGTAGCTCCCCAATTTGGAAGATTGATTCGTTTATGTGATCTCTGGTTAATGAAAATTTTGATAATATTCATATCTGCAATTCATGTCGATTATTTTGATATAAATCATTTTCTTGCGATTTAAAAGTTTGATTAATGTTATGTTCTGATTGTTTGCAAGCGTTCTTGTGTCCCATAAAATGTAGAATCAGAGGACAATTATTCTTATCATTTTTGATTTAAATAAGAGTCCTACATATTTACTTGTTGGTTTGCCAGTCATTATATTCTTTCCCAGAATTTGTATTATACTTGGACACTTAGTCATAGTGAGCATCGGAAATTAGCAGAGTGTCGTCAGTGTGGAGAAGATCACGCCCAGTTGACATGTGACCTAATGCACATTGAACTTGTTGGGAAATTGGCTAAAGACGATAGAGACAATAAAGCATCACCAGGTAAATGAACAAAGATGTGGCCGACAACAAGCAAGGGCCATATCTCCAATCACAGTGCCAAGTGGACCAGGAAAATAAAGCCGGCCATTCAGGTCAGCAACACCCTGCTGGAACTGATAACGCAGGAAAAAGTGCCACTACAGTGGATCCTTTACAGTGCGATCTTGCCAACTTGGTTGCGCCAGCCCGACACGGTGGTAAGCGGGTAAAAATAGTACCTGTAGTACCGGCCGACGAATCCACATCCACCGAGGCAGAGGACAGTGCGAACGCGGAAGGTGACGACTATTTAGGAGGAGAAGTAGAGGACCAGGTTTTTGACTCCTTGCTGTTGCTGGACAATGCAGCAGAAATGGGAGGTTGGCTTGCTGACCAAAAAGTGAGAGTTGCGCATAGTCATATGACTGGAACAGCAGCTCAATTCATGCTTGGTGAGGAAATGCTGAAGAAAACCACCTACAATGATTTTAAGAAAGGGATAACTCTATGCTATCATCATAAGCAACCTATAGCTGTGCTTAATGATTTTATGAATTGTTTGCAGGGTGAAAAGGAAGATCTGCAAACTTATGCTCTTAAATTGGAACTTTTGGCGGATGATAAGTTTGAACATGATGACAAGGTAGTTGCAAAAATTGCTGAAGATTTGGTAGCAGATCAGCTCCTCAACAGATTTGTGTCTGGTTTGAGCCGTGATCAGAGGTAATGTGATGATCCGGGATCCAACCACTTTCCAGAAGGCAGTGGAATTTGCTGTCAAGGAGTCAGAGAACGAGAAGTTAGAAGCAGCTACACTACTGTGAGTGCAAGCATTGGATACGGATGTTAGTGTTCTCAACCCACAAAAATTGGAATTGGAATCTGTGATGCAGCGCCTGGGGAAAATGAAAACTGTGTTCCAGAAGAAGCGTGACCAGTCACCAGGTCCTCCCAATACCCCACATGTGTGTTATATGTGTGGTCAAGTGGGACATGTGTCCACAGTTTGTTTAAAGTGACAAGCTCCTGCAGATAGGGGCCGGAGTCCCTCTTCTGTGCAAGGAAACTGTTTCAATTGTGGTATTAAAGGTCACTTCTCACGAGATTGCCAGAAGCCATGACGAGGATTGTTTCAAGGAAATTTTCGAGGGTCAAGCCATGGAGGCTGGGGAAATGGAAATTTTAACTTCAACTGAAGACAAGGGTCCTACAGACAAAATAATAATAGGTGGGATGAGTATCAGCGCTCATCCAGTCATGACAGAGATTCGAGTAGGTCAAGGGATGATGGCAGTTATCGTTGAGATGATAGTAGAGACTGTCGTGATTTCCCTCGTAACGATTGTCCAGAGCTCTCTGATTATCAGTGGGACAACAGTAGAGACCGGAAATTTCCCTCGTAACGATTGTCCAGAGCTCTCTGATTATCAGTGGGACAACAGTAGAGACCGGAATGGTCGATCCTCTGGCCAGTATCAAAATCAGAGGCACAACAATCATTCACCCTCACCTAATTCAAAAAATGGGGAAGGAATTTGGGTATCGAATTAGGAATTACCAATGCTTGGACATAATTAAAATTGGCATTAAAAAGTCAACCATCAAGTGAGCGAAAAACTGTTACTTTTTCCCGATCCAATAAGATTGAACATTGTGAAGTAAGTGAAATTGGTGACAGAGGACCAAAAGCTATTGGTTACATTAGGGAAAAAGTGTGTACCTTCTTGGTGGATACAGGTAGTACCATTACTGTTTACAAGGAAACTTACAAAGTGTTTACAAGGAAATAGCCAAAGATGTTCCTTTATGTACCACGAATTATGATCGAATTACTGCTTTAATGGGAGGAAAATTAAACTTTTTGGGATATTGCGACCTTCCTTTGGAATTAGAAGGGGAACAATTTACCTATAAATTCCATATCCTAGAATCCCATTATTTTTCGGCATTAGATGGAATCATTGTGTCTAGTTTCTTAGAAGATTTTGGGTTCAGTGTGTTTGTAAGCGGGACTCAAATCCACTTATTTCCTATTTGTTTACATTTCACATTTTAAATCATCCCCTTGATACAGCACCATCTTGGAACAACTAAATTAGAACCTGACTATTTACTGATCTGATGTGAAAACAGATTATTGTGGATTTAACAATATTACACAGTAAATTTATCACACATTCTTTTCCCCATTTTAGAGTTCGATTTTTGTTTTTTGATTTACTTAACATTCATCGCATTTTCTCTCCTGGTCATTCACACTGGCACGGTGTACACGGTGGAGCTCAATCCCAATCGGAAGTGGGTGCACCGATAGATTCCGGCCCAAACATCTGGGGGACTACTGGTCCTGGCGCACGGTGTATCTCACTTTTCGGTTGTCACCGTAAGCGTGATCCATCGCACAGACCAGGGCAAACCTCCAATTCTCTGCTGGGCTGGTGTAGTAGCTTTCCACATTATTAGTGTGCGTTGGTACTTCCAGAGCATGACCCGACTTGGTCATTACACAAAAATGTGGAAACATAGCCGAGAAAACGGATGCACCCGATGGCAAATTATTTTCGCTATTACATTGGTTTTATTTTATTCTGCAGGTTGATCATGAGCTGGTTAGCTCACTGGGTGCTGAGGTAGGAGTGACCCCGATCGCCGGCACATAATCGGCAACGTCTGGTTGGCGACGGTGGCTCCCCAGTGACCAAAATTTTAGCCACTGGCCACTAGTAGTGCACTCAAGAGGTGGCGATGCAAGCCCTGGATTGATAGCTGCTGCTATCGAATTTGATAGCAGCCGCTCTTAGCCACCGTTAGTATTAGTCAAGAAACCTGATGGGTCCCTTAGATTTTGTAATGATTTTCACCATCTAAATTCCATCACACATACTGATCCATTTCTGCTCCCTAACATACGGGACACATTAGATAAACTTGGACAAGCATCTTATTTTGCAGCTATTGTATCTGGCTAGTGGGTACTGGCAAATTGAAATGGATCCCAAGGACATTCGGAAGACTGCATTTGGACTGCAGTAAATGCTTTTGGACTTAAAAATGCACCTGTCACATTTCAACGAACTATGGAAGTGGTATTACAAGGGTTGCAGGAAACCTGTTGTTTTGTATATATAGATGACATTATCATATTTTGTAAAACACATCAGGAACTTCTTTCAAATTTGGACAAGGTCTTTAAATGCCTTAGAAGTGTTGGATTAAAAATTAAGCTGGAAAAATGTCAATTTATGCAGTCAGAAGTTAAATACCTTGGACATATAGTATCTTCTCACAGAGTACGTCCAAATCCTGCAAAGATTGCAGATATTCAAAAGTTTCCTGTACCTCAAAAAGTTAAAGATGAACGTACATTTTTGGGTTTGGTAGGATATTAGCATAGGTTCATACCTGAATTTTCCAGTTTGGCAAAACCTCTTACAGAGTTGACAAAGAATAATGTTAAGTTTGTGTGGTCAAATGTTCACCAGGAACAATTTGAAGATCTTAGGGATAGCCTCATTGAAGATCCAGTGTTGAGCTATCCAGATTTCTCTCAGCCTTTCATTCTGACTATGGATGCATCGTTTTGCTATGGGAGCAATTCTTTCTCAGAAGTTTGGGGTGAGGAACATCCACTGGTGTGTGCTAGTAAAGTTCTTAATCAAGCCCAACAGAACTATTTGGCAACTGAGCGTGAGTGCTTTGCCGTTGCCTGGGCCATAGATAATTTCCGGTGCTATCTTTATAGTAGACCATTTCAGATAGTAACTGCCCACAAACATCTTAAGTGGTTAATGAACGTGAAAGATCCAACTTCACATCTAGCACGTTGGAATTTGAAGTTGCAGGATTATGACTTTGAAATCATTCACAGAGCTGGGAAACAAACCCATGTGGATGCCTTGAGTAGGGTAATATGCATGATAAATAAAACTAAAACTAAAACTGTACCTAATAAGGTAATTCCAAACCGTTACCTTATCAAACAAGGTCAAAGGATGAACCCAGAATTAAAACTCATAACTGATAAATTGCAGAAAGGGGAAAAAGATGATTTTTTCTTTTTGGACACTGAGGGTCTTCTGTTGGAAAAACAGTTCGAGGGCTGGTGCAATTAGGGAAAACACCAAATGCGGGCCTAAACCGACTCCACTAGTCGGGGACACGCTGCATGGAAAAGACTGGCAAAATGTTGATTTAAAATAAAGCATGACTTTATTCATAGCTGTGGTAGACAGGACAACTGCATCTGATGACAACTAGTGAGAGAGTGAGGAGACAGACAAGCTGGCTCCTTTATATATACATTGGCTGTACAGGTTGCCATTTGGGCTGGCAACCTGCACAGTACACCACAGGAACAATTCCTGTGGTGTAGATGTGCATGGTGGCCCCCACAGCCGCACCATGCACATCCCATTGTCCCGCTCCATTCGAGCGAGACAACAAGACCACATACAAACTGGTGATGCGCTCATCGCCAATTAGGCAATGACATGCTCACTGTCGAGTCAATCCTTGGACTCGGCAGCGAACACGACACACATGGAGGTGCCATTCCTCCAACATCTTCTCTATCGCAAAGACCCGGTTTAAGTTTCCTGGAGGAAAGAAGCTTTTGAACCGCTGGTAATTCCTACAGCATTTCAGAATTTTATGCTACGGAGTTATTATGATGCACCTTACTCTGCTCACTCGGGATCTAAGAGAACCTGGCAACACATGAAGAGAGCCATTTGGTGGTCAACTATGTGTAAGCACATTAATGAATATTGTAAGGCATGTCCCTCCTGCAACCAGAGAAAAGGACATGAGGTCCTAGTGCACCTATGTGCCCATTAACTCCCATTACTCGTCCTTTTGAAAGGGTCAGTATGGACATATTGGGTCCTCTACCCACTATATTGATTGGGAATAAATATATAATGGTAATGGTGGATCATCTTACCAGATATATTGAATGTTTTGCCATGCCTGATCAATTGGCTTCAACAATAGCCAAGGTTTTTGTGACAGATTATTATGAGGTATGGAACACCTACTCAGTTGTTAGCTGACCTCGGTACCAATTTTATGTCTGAACTGTTTGCAGCGGTTTGTAAGCTTTGCAATGCTTCTCAAATTCAAACATCAGCTTATCACTCTCAAGCAAATGGGGTGACTGAAAGGTTTAATCGCACCTTGGCTGACTCACTGTATCATTATGTGAACAGTAGTCAAAGCAATTGGGATAATTGTATCCTTTATGTTGTATTTGCATACAACTCTATGCCTCACTCGTCTACTGGAGAAACGCCATTTTTCTTGATGTATAATCGGGACCCGGAATTGCCATTCCCACCACATGAGTAAGATTACAGAGGGCTTATGAGGAAGCTCATAGCAGACTAGATGTGAGTTTTCAGCAAGCCAAGAAGGGTTATGATAAAGGCTGCAAAGAGCCTGTGATTAAGATAGGTGATTCTGTTATGGTAAAAATAATGCAGTTTAACCCTTTAGCCGGCAAGTTTTTTTCTGGAAGTGACATGTCACCTGCGAGTTGTTTTTTTGAAAGTCACTTTTTTCATTAAAAAAATCATAATTCCCGATCCAGAAGCCCTATATATAGAGGTGATCTTACCTGTCAGAAGTTGGTCTGGGTGTGGTATAGCTCAAAGCATGGTTCAAGACACAACTGACATCATATGCCGGACACCAATAGCAAGTATCTCGTCAAATTTTCTTTCCTTGATCATTCTGCATTAAGCTTTCGCTTGCACTTTGTTGCAGGAACATACTTGGCAAAGTGCCGTTCCAGCAGACGTGCCCTACCCCCTACTCCAGTAGGGTTGCTGGATGGCAGCCAGGTCGTGAAGCTTTCTGGCTCTCAAGGTGGAAATGGGTCAACAAGATTGATCGCACCAGTGCATTTCGAAAGTCCAGCAATGTCTTGGCCGGCCCACCAAGCTGCTTCTGGATGCTTAAACTATTGAAGATGGCCTGGTTGACCAGGTGCTGGAAGATCTTCTTGTAAAAGATCTGGCTTCTCTTCCGGACCGAGTCATAATATGTCAGGCACTAGTTAGCTCTATCCACTCCACCCATGGTGTTGTTGTAAGCCAGGACAACCTTTGGCTTGGCCATGGTCTTGCCCCGGCTCTGGACATTTCCAAAGGTGCCATCATAAATGGTGGTCAGCAGGTGGACGTCCTTGTTGTCCCGCCACTTGATTGCGCGCACCTTGCCCCGGGTGAAGGCCACCAGCTCACCCTTCTGCACTTTGGTGGTTTTCATTTCGGGTGGCATGTCCTTCCTGTTGATCCAGATGGTGCCAAATGAGTCAGTCGTCCGGGTCAGCAGTAGGTCGGCCAAGTAGGGGGACATGTAGTAGTTGTAGGCCATGAGACAGTAGCCCTGGTCCAGCAGCTGGTCCAGCAAGTTCATGACCACTTGAACTGTCTGGGGCTCATTTTTATATTTTTCGTCCAGAGCCATGCCTTTCCCGGTATAAATAATTGATGACCAGACATACCAGTGCTGGACTCACACAGCATGAAAAACTTCATTCCAAACCAGGCGCGTTTCAGGGGCATGAACTGCTTCCAGCCCAGGTTGCCCTTGTGCTGGAGGAGACTCTCATCAATTGAAATTGTCTGACCTGGGCTGTAGGCAGTTCCAAATGCTTCCAGCAAGCTCTGGTAGATGGGCCAGATCTTCCCGAGCTTCCAGCAGGGGTGGGTGTCCTTCTGCTGGATGGCCACATTATCGACAAAATGCATGAACCGGGTGATCATGCTGAACTGGCGCTCCTGCATGTAGTGCCAGAACTGTTACTGTCACTTTCTTCATCAGAACTGGACAGTTTCGACAAATCCATCCATCAAATCAAATCCATCAAATTCGGCACGGATGCTCCACATTTTTGCATCGATTTTGGTCGGGCGGCCATTTTTCTCTCCCTTCCCCAAAAGCAAAAATGTGCATGCGCATTTTTGCTCCCACGTCTCACTGTGTCGCCGCTAGATGGTGACACAGTGACAGCATAGTCAGGGGTCCGCCACCATTGGAAAGGCCACAAAAGTGCGATTCCAGTGGTGTCGACCCATGACTAGGGGATTTGTGGGAGAGGCGGGATAAATTGGCAAAGTGCCACGCCGATACTGTTTCGGTGCTGCCGACAGGGATGGCTTTGCACAGTGACGAGACTGTCTCGTCACTGCAGGTCAAAGGGTTAAGAAGGGAGTAGCAAGGAAGCTCTCCAGTAAATGGGATGGCCCATATGTGGTAATTAAGCAAACGAGTCCTGTGAATTTTGAGATTCAGAATGCCAAAGGCAAGATTCAAAGAGTCCATGTTAATAGGTTGAAATTGGTTAAAATAAGGAAATCCCTGTTGCCTGCAGGAACAAAAGGAATTGAGGATGTTAATAAGGATATTGTTGACACAAGGTTGTCCAAGCGTAATGTGCCAAGTGTTGCACCTGAGCTTAATGCCCAGCGTAGCCTGGAGGATATTAAGAAAGCCCAGCGTAGTCTGTAGGATTTTAAGGGAGCCCAGCGTAGTCTGGAGGTTGTTAATGTGCCATATGTTTCCCCAGTCAAATCTGGATGTGATTAAGGGTGTTCAGAGTAAACAGCCCACATTAAAGCAAAAAGCTAAGGTAGCCGGGATTCCAGATCCCGAGGTAATGATGAAGTTATGCCCATGGGTGGTATAGAAGTAGACTTAGTCAGTTTTCTATTAATACCACATCTTACCCAAGGATGTGGGTCTTCTTTTTATATTTCTTTTTCAGGTCATCATATTTAGTTTTCTGATGATTCTGATGGTTATTCAACTCACTGAGGGGTATAAAAATGCTGCACCGCCAGAAAAGCCACCACGCATTGCCAGAGGAGGATTGTCTTTTCTGCGAGAAGGGGATATTCTCATTTCAGGGACCAGCTGGACCATAACTTTTGACATTCCTACGGAATGCATTACATGATTTTGATTGCACTCTGCAGTTTTGGGAAAAGGTTGGAGCGGATGTCAAATTGACACCCACTCCAAGCCCACTTGTCAATGACAGTGGGACTGAACCTCCCACAAATGGAAGGGTTGGGAGGGAATCACCAAATGCTTTTTATGGTGGAGTCGTGGAGTATGACCTTTGGAAGGCTACTAGAGGTCGTCGAGACTTATGGGGTATTCGGCACTGTCCACAAACAAATGGATTTCCAAGCAAAAGAAATTGGAAATTCATGAGGGACAAAAGGATGAAAAAATAATGAGAGCTAAATTGGTTACATTCTTGGGACAAGAGGGAGCAGTCCTGAGAACCTTGGTTGAAGAACTTAACAGAGAAATTCATACTACACTTTCGGGATTTTTGAAGTGTTACGTTCAAAAAGAGGGTTACTTGATGCTGGAGTAGCATCCTCAAATTTCTATTTGGGACACTGGATTCCCAAGATTTAGTATCTTTAAATACTCGAATTGAGCAGGAACGGAAGAACCATGCCGGCACCATTTATCTTCTTGAAGAACCAACAACTTACATAAATACGACTCTTGTTAGGTTATTGGAAAACCTGCAATAAATAAATTAGCAATTGCAGGTGAAATTATCTTGAACAAACCTATACTCTATTTACATCTGATACTTTTGTTTTTGCTATTTGTTCATTGGAAATAGCCTATTTGGAAGTATCGGAGGAATGGGCAAAATTTAGGGAGGCCATTGCTCTCTTGGTTAATGGAAGAGTAAATCACTATTTCATTGAACCAAGTGAGTTGTGTAATATTCTTCTTCAAATTTGTGAACATATGCCAAAAGGAATTGAATTATTTTCTAAATTACAGTTTGAAATGATGCCAGCTTATTATGATTGGTTAACAACTATACCCACTTTTTTTACAGACTCCGGAACCAGTCATGAAGACAAATTACTCCATGACAATTCAAACTGAGGCAACCTATTTGGCGATCACACCAGTTAGGGAGTTTCATATGCTCTTGCATGAAGCAGACTTGTTGGAATGACGGGGCAACACTCAAGATTTGTCCTGTCATTCCATGGTCAGATGTGAATCCTGTGTATTTAATGTCTTCATGAGAAGACAGGACAAAATTGATGCCACTTGTGAAAAACAAATAATTAAAAATCCACAACCTATATTCTATAGGGTTAATGCTGATGGATTGTGGGTCTTTAGCTCTCCCGCCTGTTAAATCTTCGTTTAATCTGTAATGTGACACAGGTTGTGAGGACAATGATGGTTCCACGTGGCTCAGGGACTGTTAATATTCCTTCAACCTGTGTAGCTCAGGCAGATTACATTTTACTTCCGTCACATTATCAGGGACACCCAATCCCAATCCTTGGAGGAGGTCCTAGGTTGGTTCCGATGGAATCCTATATTTTGTTGGGAGAAAAGGATGTGCAAATGTTGGTGGAGCATAGCCAATTGTCTAATCAGGAGGGACGCCTCAATATTAGACTGTTGCCCATGACAGTAGATATGGTGCCTCTGGATAAGATGCAGGCAGAAATCGATCAATGGAAATTTGATGAACTGGAACTTGGAATACTGTTCTTACTATAATTGTGGTTATAATTATTCTTTGGCGCTGTTTGCCAAAATGTGCGGTCTGGTTTCACACAAAAAGTCGGGAATTAGCTATTTGGAAATTGGGTATGCATAGAAATGGAATGGAGAACAGTTTTGAACTCCCAGACTTACAACCCATTTCCAAATCATGACTGGTTACCTCCACTAATCCGGTTGAGATTAAAACCTCTCATTATTTGAGTCCGAAAACAGCAGCCAATCCTCATTACATGATTCCTTTGGCTACAGCTGAAAGTTTGGCAATTGAAGGTGATCCCAATCTGAAAAGTGAGGAGGGGCCGTGTCCTAAGAGGAGAGGGTCTCTGTTTCGCCATGAGAAACAACCTCTAGCCATGGATGAGATTTACATTGAACCTACCCTGGATGGTGCTGGCCCATGCACTGCTCTCTAAGAAAATTTCAGTGGTATGCTTGCTTGTGTTATAGGATGTAAGAATGGATCAGACTGCACAACCAGAAGATAAACTTCAGTCTTCTCCCCCAAAAAGGGGGCGAAATTGGACATGAATGCTTTTTGTAAATACCTTGGGAAAAAGGAAACTGCAGCCCTTTGTTTTTCTGTTCACTCATGTAGTCCGAATTGGCCATGGATTGCCATGGACAAATTCGGACATAGGAGTGTACAGAGAGAAGGTTATCGGGATGTTCTACCATGCCTATGACAATTACATGAACAACACCTACCCTTACAACGAACTGCGACCTCTTAGCTGTAATGGTATCAACACCTGGGGCAGCTTCTCTCTTACTCTTATCGATGCACTTGATACCTTGGCCGTGATAGGGAACTACAGCGAGTTCTGGCGAGTCGCCCAGCTCATCATGGAGAGAGCGAACTTCGATATAAACATCAACGTGTCCATCTTCGAGACTAATATCAGAGTGGTGGGCGAACTGCTGTCGGCACACTTGCTCTCCTATCGTGCCGGAATGCCGCTGGAGCCAGGCTGCCCTGCTCTGGGCCCATGCTGCAATTGCTACTATTTTGGGACAATTCCCGGGCCTGATGCACTCACATAGTCTTAAAGCTAGGATTCGCGTCGCGTGTGCTTCAATACACTCCTACAGAATCACCATCTTCAGATCCAGAGCTCCATCTTCAGTTCCAGTAATCATCAAATCAAAGATCAAGACTTCAAATTTCAGCGCGCGAGATAACATCTTCAGTTATCATCACTGACTTACATGAAAATGCTAGGCCTACTATTTTAGTGCTTCTTCAATTACAAATAGGGAAGTCTTAGATAGTTACTAGCACTAGTAAGAGTCAGGACCAGTTCAGCTGTAAATTAATTATTTC
>JAQGBY010007533.1:0-11637 GCA_034698785.1 Mycogona germanica | reverse complement strand
CGGTGCTTAGGCACTATGTGAGAGGCACATTTTCACCAGTACCCCGAGCCAAAGCCCGCACCGGGAATCGAACCCGGTACCGCCGAACCGCAGTCCGTCATAAACCAACTGCGCCACGAATGTCCGGGAATGTCCGGAATGTCCGGGACCAATATAGAACTAAAAATCAAAGTAAAATTCATTAAATATAGAAGTAGATTCGTGTTCGTTTCGTGTGTTGCTGTCCTGGACCCAACCTAACATCATCATCATGTCAAAAATAATTTCAATTGAAAATGAATAGTAATAACGAATCATCTGTTGTGCTCACATATTTTCAAATAAAATTTGTGTTGTGAGCAAATCAGACATGCTAGAGTAAGAATCAGAATCGACGAAAGCTACTAAAAAAATCCGTTTGGAAAGATTAAATTTTGATCAAACAAAATGGCACATATATTTAGAAGTAAAGCGAGTCCCGTACCGCAGTACAATCGTAGTCTACAGATGGGGGCCGCAGCTTGCACCAACCCCGCGCAGCCCCATGAAAGCCCTATTGAGCGCGGGGCACAATACCCGGTGCGGCGTTCGCACGGACAATATTTCGAATTGTCTTCTGCGCAAATTACAGATATTCATAACCGGAATTCAAAAAAAAAAAACAATCACCAAAGAAAGGCAAAAGGCGACGCTCAGAAAACAGGCGAACAGATAAAGCAGAAAGAAATAACAGAATAAAAAAAGATCTATGCCGCCAACCCCTAAATTAAAGAGTCGGCTAACCATACGTGTGACGGCCCAAAGTATAATAAAAATAAAATCCCAGAATAACACGGAAGCTACTTGTACATGTATATATATGAAACGATAGGGGTGGGGGCGGTCTACGCCATTTCTATTCGATGGCGTATAATGGCAGTCGTTGATCTATACTATATATCCATCCCCCCTTCCACCACCAACAACATCCATTTAAGGAAAATAGAATGCCGCCGCGATTCATGCATGCCATATACATCTCTACCACTACACGAATCCATTCATGGCACAAGCATAGAGTTTGTCAAACCCACAAAAAAAAGTATTTTTGTCTCTCGGGGGGCATATTTTCGGCACACAAAATGACAAGCACGAAATCGTGGGAATTCTCCGACCCATACATACGAGTACATGCACTGTACGCTGTGAGGAAATTTGATAAATTAAACAGAATCGAGCAATTTTTGTTGACCCGAAATTGCCAGATTGCGTGGTTTCTCCCACCGAATCAACGCCCCTTTCGCAAACTCTCCATTCCATAACGATGTCTTACAATTTCAATGTAAGACATTTAATTTGAGTGAAAATTAAACACTTAATATGAAGTATTTTTTTGTCCTACCTTGGAAGTAGCTCTTGGTGCGTAGATAGCTGACGCTGAGCCGCAGGATGGACAGCTTGTCCAGTTTAGACAGGATGGTGGACTCGAAGGGCAGCAGGCTGGCCAGAGTGTCCAGTTCGGCGTTCAGACGTTCCCGGTGCCGCTTGCTGGGATTGCTCTTGGCGGTGCCGTCTTTCGGCTGCGGCTTCAGGCTGTGGGTACAAGAATAAGACAGAGGGCCGTTAGTGAAACCAAATTGCTATGCACAATATGAAACAAATTTATTTCGAGTGACTCGTTTTGTTTGTGTTTTTTCCTTTTCATAACTACCACGGAATCGAATAAATGTGAAGTGTCAGCGTCGGGAATCGAATCCGTCCGATTGCAGTTTGGTCTTTCAAATTTGATTCACAACTTCAAATTACGTCATCTGCGCATGCGCATAATCCCGCTCAATTGATGGCTTTGAGAAAAAAGTGCATATTCGTCATGAATCAATGAGGAATCAATTTCGATTTATGGTCGCCTCCGAGTTCCCAATTTCAGTTTTTGAGAATCACTGCGCCCACGAAAAAGGTACAATGATGATTCAGCTGTTCCGGTGAAATACAAGTGGACTAATATTTGCAAAAATGACATTCACTGAGCTCGTTCAACTCAATCATAAACCATGAAACTCACAATTCTACTACATTTACAGAGTATTTTCTGTATTTACAAATAATTGGAACTATTTTTTTGGCGGATTTCGACGGAATCTGCGACTGTGCGTGGCCAGTCAATGAGATTTTAGAACATATTGAAAAATAGAATCCAATTGCATTTCACTATAATTGGCGCAGTGCACAAGTGGCACAAGTCGCAGTGCGTGCGTTTGTATTCCACATTTGCCATGGTATTTAGCATTTTTAATCTCGAAATTACCAGAAATCGCCGAATCGATCACTTATTATCTAAAATAATGCAGATTTATAATCTCGAAGTTACCAGAAATCGCAGAATCGATCACAAAATCGACATAATCGAGTGGCTTGATCGATATTATCGAGACGATAATCATTTTAAGAATTTACGGTGAAATTCAGAATTTGATCACCAACTGATAAAGAAAATAAGGTTTACAGCAATCCTCAGTTGAGATTTGATTTTCTCATAAGTCGCTCCGAAGTTGATTTTGATTTTAAGAATGACCAAAGTGCCGGTCCTGACCTAACTTTGTTCAAGTTGCGCCTCCCATTAAAAATGCGTGAAAGAAAAATCAGCGCCGCTCAGCCACACACGACTCGCAATCCAAGTTCCACAGACTCGGGGAGGGGGTATTTTTATTGTACTCGTTGTCCAGGTGTTCCAGGCTCTTATTTCGCGCCAGACCACCATAGAGAGCAGCCCGGGGGCCACAAACCACACATCCTCTTTCTCGCTACAGCCGATCCAGTCTAGCGTGCCAAGTCACACTCACGCCCAGCAGACGTACAAATATCGCTCATTTAATGTAGCAATATACGACAACTCGATATACGTATTCGAGACAAAAGAAATTGTTTATAATTTGTTGCAGTTGAACGAGAATAATGCGAGTAGAAAAAAAAATACGCGAGACCTGTCTATCTATCGGGTACACTCGATGCCCGCCCAACCTTGCAGCGATTGAGGGCTACACCTGCGGCTATCGATACACACCGAACACCATGCGGCGCTGCGATCGCTAAGGGGCTGCGAAATGCAACTACGTCTTGTACAGACGTCGTCAGCGTTAGGTAAACAACTGCGATTATTACGGGTTTGTCGATGGTGAGGTAAACGTTGGGGAATTTCTATATTCGATCACAGCCACGTTAAATGGATGGTATTGGCGATCGCAGCGCCGTTCAGGGGTTAGAATACGTTGATGTTACCAACAACCTGAACCGCCTTGCAGAATCTATAGTGATAGATTCATTCATTCAAACCTTCATTCAAAATGTTTCCGGACTGGCACTATATTTTAAAATTTAATGTTTTGAGATCGGTTTCACATATCAACCTTCAAAGTACTATCCTTCCTCTGTTATCCATCAAAAGCCAACGTTTGTGCAACAGCTCAAAACATTCCTGGAACCCATTTTGTGCAACCTGTGCCATAGCGTCCGTCGCAGCTGCTTTTACGGCATCTTCATCACTGAAACGTTTACAATTTCAAGGAGGATGATTGTCGTTTTGTTTGAGGATCTTAAAGAAAACGCGACATTTCATCTCCAGTAATTAATGATTCTTTGCAAAAGAGTTGGTTCCTTCTTGGTTTTATTTATAGTGCATCATCGAAGCATCGGGGGAGTGCCGCTGAATTATCAGTTGTCGCTTCTTTTTGCTTCTCTCACTTTTCAATCATCTCGTCGTTTCGCGATGTTGTTGGCCGCCAAACACCCTCATCGTCTTCAAGAGTTTCGCGGCTTTCCTTAAATTTTGTTAACCACCAATCGAACATCTTTAATCGCGAAAATGCACATCGTCCTTGTTCACTTCAATAATCAATTTGAACGTTTCAGTAGCCGATTTTCCTAATTGTTGATGACATTTTGTCTCTACGACGAGCAACATAGAGGGTGCAGAGGGGGTCACTATCAGCGTCTGTCAAAAAACCCAGCGATTAAGATAGACCATTAACACCTGTTTAGTTTAGGTTTAACGGGGGCAGTTGATGGTTGAAGGAGAAAGTAAATTAATACAAAGCTAAGTTGTCGTCGGCTATTACAAAGCGCATATATGCGGAGGATCAACTGGACTGGCAACTCTTTCTCTCGAAATGTTTAATTAAGCGGTTCGTGTGGGCGTCACAAAGACACCCAACAGGTCTTCTATCCAAGCATAAAGATTAGTTTTTGCCGGCCATGCATGCTTGGACAGTAGTAGTAGTAGGTTTTATGTTCAGAAAATAGACTTGCACTTTTTTGTTTTGATCAAGATAATCCTCGAAAACAATCTCAATTTCACGGACTAGTTGACGTTGTGTACGCCGCTACGTTTCCAAAATATCACATTGTGATTCTTCCCCCTCCCCTCCTTTCCCCGAGCCATTTATATACGCAATCATGACAAATCTATAAAATTGCCAATGTGAGAGGCAAAAAAGAATGAAAAAAATGCAATGTCTTAATTTGTTCTTTTGTTTCTATCTGATGGTAAGGTGTACAGAGTACATGTACATGAGAAATTATTCATGACATTCCATGACTGCTCATACATATTTGCTTATAGTTTGGAAATGAAACGACGTGAAAACATGCCCCATATTTGCGCAATGCCAAATTTTGTTCAATGAAATATCATTTTGTT
The DNA here is from genome assembly GCA_034698785.1 of Mycogona germanica. NCBI lineage: Eukaryota > Metazoa > Arthropoda > Diplopoda > Chordeumatida > Chordeumatidae > Mycogona > Mycogona germanica. Next base: position 6,986 of record JAQGBY010007533.1, on the reverse strand, counting down.
TTGGCGAAACACGCTCATGAGATAAAAATTAATCTATCTATATATATAAAAATGAAAAGATCTTTGTGGCTTTGTGGTTTTGTGTGTATGTTCTTTATGCATTCCTAAACCATTCATCCGATCACTATGACATTTTGGGAATTTGGTCACTACATTCCCAAGATGGTTTATGCCAAATTTTTCTCTCCTACGATCATCAGATCGCTATCGATCATCAGATCGCATCAACCACGATCCCCAAACCTGGACTTCGGGGCAAGGCTTCTAGGTGTGCTCTCCCCCCCACTCTTTTCTCTTTTGTTCTTCTCGCTGACGTCAGTTCAGAACCCCCCTCCCCGAACGGGAAAGCACGGGAAAGCGCCAAAGCACAGGAAAGCGGCAAAGCACGGGAAAGCGGCAAAGCACGGGAAGCGCCAAAGCACGGGAAAGCGAGAAAGCACGGAAAAGCAGGAAAGCAGGATAAAAAATTCCCGGGGAAAAGGGACAATTGTTTGCACGAGGTAGTGTGACCTAGCGGGCTAAAAAAATCCCGGGAAAAAGGGAAAATTGTGTGCACGAGGTAGTGTGACCTAGCCATTTAACCGAAAGCCACAGCAAGGCATGGCCCGGGTCAGCTAGTTTTAAATAAAAAAAGCCCGGAGATTTTAAACCCACGCATGTGTTAGTCCGACAGAGGAGCATGACTTGACGTTATTTAAAATAATAGAGATGAGCGGCATATTTTCAATGAACAATTAAAATTAAGATGTACAAGGCAGTTGGATGAAAATCTAAGCTAGCGATTTTAGGGAAGCCTCTATAAATTGGAAGAAACTCTTTAATACCTAATTCTGACGTGAGATCTAGTTACCTAGTCTGACAACTTCATCTGTGACCTGACGGTGCGGCTCAGCGGGGACAATTAATTTTCGCAGGCCGCTGCCATTTTCTATTTGGAACAAAATCGATGTGTTTTGAGAGTGTTTCACAGTGGGAGCCTAGCCGGCCTACATCCACTCGAGACCCCACGACCGAACCAACATGGCTCCGATAAAAAAAATCACTTCAATGTTACCATGTTAATCGTTCAAGCGGACAGCAATTGACGAGTCGAAAAATGCGGTACCATAAAACAAAAGAAAATAATTTGAACAGTGGTACTTTTCTCGGGGAACATTTATCTTCCAGTTATCGATGATTATCGCGAGTACGGGGCCAAAAAATGATTTGTCACGGGGTCTCTGGAGGATCTACCCTGAGTAGACAGTTGATGCCACCACATGACTGGGCTTACGGCTAATGTCAGGCTTTCAAAATCTTAATTATCAGTTGTAATAATGCGGCATGCAGGTTTTGTACTAGGGCAGCAGGCTCCCGTTCGAGCAGCAAGGAAAAAATAATCGCAGATACACAAGGGTGCGTTGATGTAACTGCCCCCTCCCCAAACCCCCCCCCCCCCAATATAAGCCACCACCTGAAACGTAATTTGTTAAGGAAGGATTTTGAATAGATATTTTATAGGTGAGGAAGAGCACAACAAATTTAAAGATACAGTTACCTCTGGCTTCATTCCTGAGGGAGACTACATTTTGGAGCCCATTTAAGCGAATGAGAGGCTCAACTCACCTAAACTAAACTTTTAAAAAAGCAAAAGACGCGCAACAAAGATCGTTTAAGTTTTGATGTAGGCCGGGGTCAATTTGATCACCTTAATTTACTTGCGAAATTTTTGACAGCTTGTCTCCACAACAGTTTGTGCCGGAGGGGATGCCTGAGAGGAAATACAGAGTATGACTTACCCTTCTCTCTTACCCTCTCATTCCCCCTCGCCATTAGCCTTTACCCATGTTTTATCAGTCTGACCCGTCGCTGCCCGTGTTTTGCATTGCCCGTGTTTCGCTATGACGTTTCTGACGTCAGCTGGGCTCCGGGTGTACATTTTGGGCTGGCAACTACTATAGTGCTTATAACTGAATACGACGTCACGAGACAAAAATGTAATGAACAAAAATGGACTTTCAGGAGTTCATCATAGACCACAGTGCGGCTCCCATCACCAACATCCGGAGTAATTAGAACATTACTAAATATAACAAACTCTAGTTACTCAGGATTACGTCTGGATAAAATGGAAGTTGCGCCCGGGGCAGCGCCGGACGAGAAAAGACGAACAAGAGTTCGCGATAACTCTTCTTACAATAAATAATAGTAAACTATTATTTAAAAAATGAATTAACTAAACTAGAAAAACATGGGAACTGACGATATGACGAAGACGATTCAGATCGAACAAATTTACCACATCTACATTTTGTTAGATGTGAATCGTCGTTGTCATAGTTGTATCGTCAGTTCCCCCGTTTTTCTAGTTTAGTTAATTCATTTTTTAAATAATAGTTTACGGGGGAACTGACTATGACAACTACGATTCACATCTAACAAAATGTAGATGTGGTAAATTTGTTGGATCTGAATCGTCTTCGTCATATCGTCAGTTCCCATGTTTTTCTAGTTTAGTTAATCCATTTTTAAAATAATAGTTTACAATTAATAATTTAAGAGAGTAAGAAGAGTTATCGTCGCTGTCCCGGGCACAACTTCCATTTTATATTACTAAATAAGGCTGGTGTGTAGTCGCTAGCCTCGATTACGCCTCGGTTATCTTATCATCTGCACGCAACATGTCGCTCATCGAAGACCGATTAATCATGTTTCAAAATTAATTGTTAATTGAAATCATGCACGAATAGTAAATAGAAATTGGGATGGAATTTATTCAGGCGCGTGTGATTAACACCAATTGAAAAACTGACGACAAAAAAATGATATTGCTGTTGCAACATGTTGAATCGGGATTAGAAAAAATATTAGCTCTAAATTTGCAAGTGATGTAGGGTTTCTGGAGAACGAATATGCGTCGCTTTCGCTTGGGTATAACCGCAGGAAACTAACTGTTCACTCTCACGAAACACCATGATTTACCTAATAAAATCCTAACAAAAAATGACAGTCACTTGGAACGATATGGCAACAGAAAAGATATCTCAAATCGACGTGACAGAGTGAGATGATGATATCTGGCAGCTGCTGCCCTCTGGTGGAGGGCGAGCATGCTGCTGTCCCGTGTTGCGAGGCAATCACACAATGCACCGGTCAGACTGTCACGGGAGATATCCGGATGGCTGACGTAAAGAATTAAGGATCATGCCGCGTGAAGTGCAGTGAGCGCCCGCATAACTTCAAGTTCCCGTTCACGGGGTCTCACGGAGATTTCGAAATGGAAAGTTATTATTAGCTAACGATGCCAATCAGTTGATTTAGGACGTGCGCTGTATTTTGTATGATGGAATGGGCTGCAAATCTCAGTAACAAGGACACGGTATTATAAAGGCACTAAAATCTTTCGCACAAGTCTTTGCGAAAGGGTGATTTGGCCTCAACACTGATTGGTGATTGGCTCTCGTTACGCACGCTATTGGTTGGGGTATAATTACAGTTGTGTTATGTAATCGGCAGATATTATTGTTTGTGTGACTAATTTTGGAAACACTTTTGGCTCGACTCGGATTTTGCGTTTCGATATATATATATATATTGCCACATATCTGGGAAGTGGATTTCTGAAACATCGTTTAAAAAACATTGACGTGATTTTTGGCATAGCATATTTCATTAAATATGTGATGTCAAAATTTCAGGTCTGATTTTATTAAATACTTCATATGCCGCTTAGCAATTTCGATGTTTCTTTTTTTTTTTTTAGAAAAACCTGCTTTGAGAACAGTGATAAATACTTTCTGAATACCACTGATCTCACAATTCGTTTTTCCTTTCGGTAATTATTTTAAAGACGAAATTATACTTCTCGATTTTCACAGAACTAATTTCGCTGCTTGCGCTTCACAAAAAAACAGAGTTACTTTTTTGCAATAAAATTAATATTCTTGTAAAAGTAAATCCAGATTTTTATATTTGCTTCTTCATTTGAATTGTGACAACCCAATTCAATTAAGGATCCTTGAATCGTCTATTTTTTTAAATTAGTTTCAAGACGCTGCTGCAACTTTGCGGCTGTAGCATACAATCATTTTAATTTTAAAATCCCTTTTATTAGTATTACAAGTTACAGACACTTTCATCAATTTTAAGTTAACTTCACGAATTGCCGTCGTTATCAACCAGTCTGGCGTAAAGAAAGCCTCGACGCACCCACTCATCTGTGCTGTACGGTCTATCGCCTTTGAGGCCCACCGAGCGAATCCAACTTGATTTTGTTCTAATTAAATTCCACCCCCCCCCCCAACCAAATTCGAACCTAGAATCTCAGAACATAATCCGATTTTCTGGTCTGACCAGTAGGGCGATTAAGAAGACAAGACATTTAGCCGCATTGTGGCCGCGCGGTCGCGTTCGATGGACCGAAAAAGTCGGTTGTCAAATGCACTGAGATGGCAAAATTCGGACTTTACACACACACACACGTGACGTAATCAGGCATCTGCAATGACAGGGACTACAACATCAAAGAAAGTTTGCCGCCACAATGTCAAGCGTTCTTTTCGACCACTGCAGCGCATAGGCTGATATTTCAATAATAATTTAATGGAAGTTACGAGCCAAATAGGGAACGCGCGTCTAGCAAAAGAGGGAAGGATTTAATAAATAAAAAAAATGGCGACGCTAAAGTTGAATGGAGGAGAAATGGCGGGGGCTGATAGACCCGACGCCGAACGAACACCCGCCGAGCGCCGACAAAAAGACACAATTTAACGGTCCGCCCCCTGCGCACGCGCCGCATTTGCCACGCGCGCACGGTGGCCCGCGCTTTACGTGCTGTGCCGGCTTCGCCTCTATTTCCAGTGTCCGAAGAAATAAGGCCTGAGACGCCACACACGCGGCGGGCCAAAGCCAGCTTGTTTGTAGAGTTGGTGCCGCACGTTGTTTCTTTGGAAGTGTGGCGCGCGCGCTTTGAGTTGTTTCTTTGAAAGTCAGGAACGGACACTGAGACACCTGGCTCGATCCAAGCAGTCACTAAATTATTACAACATTACTTTTGGTAGTAATACCCTAATTACACGGGTCAAGTATGCCTATTCCAAGCATAGACTTAGCAAGGTGCGTTTAGACATTGAACAGAATCGGCACGTGCCGCTCGTCCGTGCTTCAACGAGAAAACACGAGGCGCTCTCGAATGACGATTCCTCCATCTCAATTGCGCTTGAGAGGGCACGTTCCACTTTTAATAAGATTCGAGCACGTGATTTGTATCGCTCGCGATGGACACGATCTCGAAGGACAATTTCCCCCATCTCAAGCACGTTTGAAATCTCTCAAGCAACTTGAAGCATATAAACTTGAAGCATGCTTATCGTGTGACTAGGCTATAAGGGTCATAATTTAAAATGTCATGATTCCTCTCCAATGATCTTTCAACAGTCAAATCTTATTTTGATTCCGGACTAAAAAGTACATTGGCGAATTAAAATTCGCGTGTACCGTATATATACCGTTAGACGATAACGTAAAGATATATTTTGTCATGGAGAGAAAAAAATTCCATCGTGTAAAATGATCGCACTCACTTCCAAAACCTGTTGCAGTGAAGTACTAGACGAAGAGTTAAAAAAAAATCAAGAATAAAGAACCCCTCCCGGCAAAGGCCAATGCGCATGCGCAGCATCAAGAGCGAGCCCTGGAGCGACGGAGCGCGTCATGTGGAGCACGATGGACACGCCAGACGGCGTGACAGTATATAAGTAACACCACGCCGGGTGAGCGGCATCTTTTTCTGGTATGGCGCGCGCGTGGGCGCGCGTGTTACCCGTCACGTGCACTTGGCAAAATAAATTGGAAGTAATTTCACACTCGAGAGCTGGGACACCCCAAAAACCCTCACCTCGTGTAATTGCTCCTTAATAAATAGAAACACCGAACACGCGCCTGGCGGCAATCGAAAAAATAAAAACTTCCAGATTCAACGGCATTATGGAACACGATGTTCAGACTCCCCTAACTTGTTCGGATTCTTCCAACCGGGCTCGAACCCACATCCCATCGAACCAAAACGCGTTGTGGATGTCATGTGAATTCACGTCTGTATGTGTCTGAATATGTCCACCAGAATATATGAAGTTGCAATTATTAATCGACTACGTTTTAATTAGGAGCGCAATGGGGCCTAAAGATAAATGTGCAGTAACGAACGCAAGATAAAGTCTCGAGAAGGTTTTATTGGGAATAGTGAGCAAATATTATAAATACAGTAATAGGAAGTGAATTACTGTCGAGCCACTTTTAATTATTGACGGCGTGCGTTGAATATACAGATGACCTCAGCACGTCTCTCGATATCGCACGAAACAGCAAATTAAATTGAATTTTTAGCCGTTGTTGCCGAGACAGTCAATTACAATCAACTGTACGCGTGCATGTGAGCGTATGAAGGACTCAGAATTTGTGCAAAACTGTTTGATTAAATAAGTGGTTAAATATTTAAACAGCAATTGGACGTAATACGGAAACGTATATCCACATTCGCTCGGAGCAGCTTTTCGTAAACGGCGAATATGAACACCTTCATCGCAGGGTATACAAAACCGTTCGATAAAATATGTGTTCAGCACCGTTTTCACATGTGGAATACGGGCGTATACCTTTACCGAAACATGTACCTTTAGACAAACATTGTTCGACAATCGAAATTAGAATTCAGACACGCTTTGATCGAAAGCTGACATTGATATTAAATGCATAATACTGTATGCCGAATTTAAAAATAATTAAATTCTAGATCCGTCAATGGAATTAAATGGAAGCAGCACAGAACAGTTCTTCATTGCATTGGATTACCCGTCGCAGCCCAGGTGGTTGAGAGCGTGGGTTCGATTCCCCCTAGGCGGACCTTCAATTTCATAAATAGACAAACGTGTTTATCCTATATTATAAAACTAAGAATTGGATTTTGGTGTGCAGAGCAAAATTTCAGAACGGCTCAATGAAATCGCATA
>JAQGBY010007532.1:0-11638 GCA_034698785.1 Mycogona germanica | reverse complement strand
AAGCTCTGAGAGGGGTACAGAATCTTCCTGTTGTGATCCGTCACTTCAGTGAATTAAAAAAAAAAAAAAAAAAAAAAGATATGATCTTCGTTTTACAGTGTTCGTTATGGAACTCAGGCTTCGGCACCGGCAGCCTTGGTTGGATCGCGTCTGACGTCACCACAAAAGAGCCTGAATCCAAGTGCCCGTGGACGATTGGCTCCGTTAGATAAAATTACCAAAAGTGCAACTCAGGTGTGATGTGAACTTTATGTGTCCAGTCATCCTTTGGTCTTAAATTTATTTATTGTGCTTAACTGCATTTATGAGTGCAAATCCAAAATATTAGAATGAGTGCCAATTGTACCGGTAGGGAACTCAATGACTTTGAATTTTAAAATGATATTCACAGGTCAATATCAACAATTCATCGCACAACGACAGTCTCACGACACAGCCATTACTGATTCATCCCCTGTCGCCTCCTTCTTGGGGACGACACTTTCCACTGCCACCAATTGAAAGTGGCATGCATCAACCGCCTTCACCTATGCCACATATGTTGCAGGTAACAAAATTGTTTTCAATCATATTAAAATATCCAATCACCCAACATTTATAAAAATTGCTGATAATCTAGAGGTGAAATAATCTGATGTGTGATGTTCGCATTTAAATTTTACATTCAATTTCAATCGAAACCCAATTTTAAATTTCTAATTTCCGCCTCATTAAGAAAGTACTTCGACGCAAATATACTTCAGGATGCAAGCAACATATTAATTCGTGTATATATACTAATACATCATTTGTAGCACTAGACCTGCTTCACTATTCTTATATTATTTAGAGAGTCAAACCGCCGTCGTCAGCTGTAATCCGGACCTATTCGGATCCTGGTAGCAAGAAGCCGTCCCTGAGAGAACCAAATAAAGCGAGACTAACTTCTTCCAACAGGACTGTAACCATGACACAGGTCCCATCCTCTACGTTTCGATCTACACGGCTATTGAGTGCAGTAAGTTCATCTGAGTTTAATTCCCCGTCTGTTATTTCAATGCAAATTCATACAAACGCATTATCACAAAAATTTGGTTCGTAGGAGCAGAGACATACGGACATTAGTTAAATAGAATTTATATAGTAGATCGTAGGACGAAACAATAACAACACGATTAAAATTAATTATTGCTTTCACAAATTCGAACATGCAGTAATTCGGAAACCGTGTAGGAAATTGATATCAAGCAGTTAGGAGCCGTATGTACGAGCCGCACTTCACAATGAACACCTGCTGAATGCCAATTTTAACTCTTCAAATATACGATTTTTCCAGGTTGACGACGTTAGAAGATATTCTAGCTCGAGTGTCATCACCAACGATAGAGTAAAATCTGGCAACAGAATAAATGGTCAGTAAATATTGTTATGCTACATATTCAGTTAATATTATTTCCTTTGGTAGATTCGGAAAATTGAATTAAAGCAACCTACAAATTTCAATTCGCATTTATTACAGAATCCATCCGAATACAATCTGGCTCTCAGAGCAGATATGGCATCGTTACTTCCGACAGGATATCAACAGGTAACGGTACAAGAGAAACAAGTTTACGCGACAGACCACACCAGAACGCGAATTATATGTATAACGGTAGCCATTTTGAACGAAGATCTAATAGATAAAATATTTTATTGTCTAGTAAATTTTCAAAAATAAAATCCCATGAAAACGTGGTTTACCTTTAAAATCGAATTTTAGAGTGGCAGTCTATCAGTTACAAATTGTAGATAAATTTGGGTCTCTTGTTTTTTCGCCAGCCTCAGCAAATACTGATGCTTTCACTCGCAACTCAATTCAATCTATTACTCGTGACCATTCTCCGACGAATTATTCTTATCGCTGTCCAAGATGATTTTTTGAGCAAACAATATGTGGTTCCTTGGAGATAGCTTCGGGTTAAACAAAGGTATAACCAACCCACGTATTCCTGAAATCAGAAACAAGAGATCCAGCTTTATTTATACATGTGACAAGTTTCCGAATCCCCTCATTGTAGTCACTGCAGTATAGAATTTCATTCACTTTAGAAAATTAAGTCATTGTAACCTCTTTCATACAAGTACAGCAGTCGGTCAATCAAAATCAGAGTCTCGATAACTGGTGCCAAAAAAAGTCTAAGCGTGTAAAAGATAATGACCCGCCGCCATTTTGACATGCAGTCAGAAACCATTGGCGATGTGAAATCTTGTACAGGAATTTTTAATCCTTTCCTGTCCAAAGCTAATGTGGCATATCTATAATGACCAAAAAATAAATGTATTGAATTAATTAAAGAGTTAAAATGCGGGTTTTCATCCTTAAACTTGAGGATAAATAATTTTGCGTACGACAAAACCGTAAAGCGTCAGCAAAAAGAGTTCTTACTCAACAAATGACATTCTCTCTGCTCGTTTCACACTTCGAAGCCCAAGTCTTTTCATCCTTGGATGATATTTAACTATAAGCACCTCCAAGGTGGCACGGTAACAGTGGATCTTCAAGGAGCTGGCATTATCTGGAATTTGCATAGATTTGAAAAGATCTATCATGTACGAAACATGTATACAGATGAAATCAAATGCATGGTGTCCTTATTTTCGCTATTAGCTCGAACATCTTTACATCTTCACTTTCACATGGTAAATTACCTCTCAATTTTTGCTGATACAATTCTATAGCGTGACATGCTACTTCTCTGGCTTCGTAGCTGAGACTATGACTGACCACACGACTCATTGGATAACCACTGAACGAGTCATTTTGGGATTGCCTGCAAATTACAACACGTTTACTGGATTGGATTGAAATTTCCCATCGACTTGCAATCACTCAATATTCATCTCCTAGCAATTTAGCAGTTTTGTTCTGCTTTTTCTACATAATATTTAAAAAATAAATTTTCTAGTTAGCAAGTGATCGAACGAGTAAATTAATTCAAATTCACTCACTCTTCAGTATCCAGCTTCATGTAACAGCAAGCGACAGAGACTATTCCAACTGCCGTCCTACTTTCGGAGAGCAGTTTAAGCATAGTGGTTGCTAGATTGCCGCAGGTGTGCAAACCAACAAGCCAGTAATTTGTCGGGCTTGAACTATCAAAACTGGAGTTTGGATCGCTCTTGCAGATGACCTACAGAGTATAAGTATAATCATTGATCACATAAAAAACAAATCCAAGAACATAAAAACTTACAATTCTAAATTTTGAATATCAAATTTTTATTATTGTCAAGATGTTCGTTTGCATGGTTCACTAAATTAATTATTTAACTTTCAGTACAGTACGTGTAAAACGAAAAAGAAGACAGAAATAGTAAGATTTTGTACCTCAAGAATTTTGTCCAATGCCACGGCAGTCGTGTTTTTGTCAATACGCTGCACAATGTGTTGTGGGGACGGCAAGTACGGGACATTTTCCATCCTTTCACCAATTTTACGCTCTCTCTTCCGAAAACTGGTTATTGCCTGCATAAAACAATATCGCCACAAATCAGACACTAAATTTATATTCGTAAAACTTATTTCATAAAACATGATAAAATGCGTTAGTAGCTACTAATGTAATAAAGTTAACGATACCTTGTCGTCCAAAATTTTAGCTCCAGTTATGTGAGATTCCTCACCCTCTATGGTGACTACATTGTATCCACAACTGAGACTCAGAAGCCTCGAGAGGTGTCCCTGACCGGAACCCACGTCCACAATTCGGCAGCTCGATCTGTCCTTGATCAGTAATTGCATTACCTATGCTAATCAAAACATTAGAAAAATATTACGGCTGTCCCTGCTTTCCCAAACATAAGTGAAAAATATGATAACGCACAACTGTACTGTGAATTTTACTAGCAATTCCTTTTCTTTCGCCAATACATTTCAATAAAATTGTAATAGTTAAGATATTTAATAAGTCAGGCAGTTACACGAAATTTTATTCTAGTATCAAACGATTCAAGCAGAAATTAGCTACATCGCCACGTTGACTTAACCAGTTAAGTAAGTTCTGCAACTTTTTACACACGTTCGTCGATTTTTATTACCTCTGCCAACCTCAAAATTTCATGTTGCTTTTTCGGCTTAACGCTACGTCTTAGGTTCTGATCTAGACTGATCAGCTGCTGGCCCGCAACAATCAAGTTGACATTCCCCTCGTCCGATTGATGGGCTGATGGCATTGTTCCGGCATCCTCGTCTCCTTGGCGGATGCCCTCGCGGATGCGGTTGATTGAATTGACGAGCAACGAATCGTCCTTCGGCGGTTGGCGTTCCAACGAGAGGAGCTGTACACTGGCACGGAACGCCAACAAGGACAATGGCATCACTTCTTTTCTCTGAAAACTGGAACACCAGAAGAACAAACAATATTTTCTGATGAAACTGTAGCACAAAAAGTCCAAATAGCGGTAGCTCCTAAGACGTTTCTTTGCAAGTTAATCTCACCATTTTTGATTGTCCAATGCAATAAAATCTGCAAGCGAGGAAAATTCGACTTCTTGGAACGTGTCTTGCCATGACTTCGGTAGCATTTGCCAATGACTTTCAGTGAAAAAATCCTGCAAAATAAAATCATAGCCGACGCTTTAGAATGTTTCATTACATGAGGTTCATTGGAAATTTGACTACATGCAAGCAGTTACGTGAGTGGCGTTCGTAATGTAACCACAATATCATGGAAACGCCACACCCTTACTCACTGCACTTATTGTACGCCGCACGTACCAACACAAACGCGTCCGTAAGCCATGTGTACGACTTCAGAAATGAAGAAATCAAATTGGCAACTTCACAGCAGCTCCTATAACTCGATTTGTCAACTGTTTCACACAGCAACATGACAGAGGCGTAGAATAATTAATAACAGAACACAACATGAATTCATGACACCATGGCAGCCATGACATAAAGGGGTTAAGGGGTAGGACAATTGAAACTTGGAAGAAAAAATAGATTGCCCAATTCAATGGTGTTAACGGCTCGTGTAAACATTCAACGACACATCACGCATCATGGAATGTTTATGAAAGAACTGTTATTAAATATCGTATGAACATCGCATGGTAAATTAGTTGTTTTTAAGATTTATTAGCAGTTCCTTCCCCCTAGATTGTAATCCCAACCTCCGCATGGATTTCTGTTTGTGACGCCTCTGTCTTTGACGTTTTCAATTGTTGACGCTTCCAATCTTCGACGCCGCTCGGAGTTGACTTTTCTTGGTCTCTGCATTGTGCTGCCATCTTTAGGTGAAATGCCACAAACATTACTATTTGAATATTCCCGCGAAAATTAGCAATATGTTCTCTAAAAGAACCGGTTTAGATTTTGATTTCAACTATGGCATAAAAATGCAATTTAAGAAAATTAAGATTTTTACCATGAAAAAATAAAATAACGTTCTAAAAGTGCAGTCTTAAATACTTGCTCAACTACGGGTAATTGTTGAATTTAGAAATTTGAATTTGACCTATTGTGATACCCCTAATCTTTAACCCCAAGAACATCCAAAAATGAACATGTATAGAATGTTTTTAAAAAAATATATATTTCAGATCGAGTTTGCCGATTTAAAAATTTGATTAAGCTGCAATAATGGGTGTTTTAAATATGTCAATCGTCCTCCCAAAAGTACTCACCCACTAAGATATCGATCTAAGATATCGCCAAGCAAAATTGTTATTGCAAAAATGCCAATCACTTTATAGCGAGCTATGAATCAATAAATAACGTCGATGTGTTAGGGGTGAAGGTAAAGAAGAAAATGGGGGAAGACTTGTTGGTGTGTATGCGCATTCGTGCATATATATATTCGGTATACACGTAGACTTTCGTATGCGAGATATATAGAAGGGGAGAAAAAATGACAATAACCCTAAACACAGATATAAGAAAAGCGTTGGTTCGCGTGTGCTTACGAGATTGATATTGATTTTTCGAGTGGGGCGTTTTCAACCAACCGTGTGGAAAATACCGAACGACGTAGAGACCACAGACCCGGGCAGGAGCAAACTAGAACAAGTGAACACTTTCTTATTTCATACCTTGCTTGACAATTTTTTTCTTCTGCTTAAAACAATTTTTATTTAATGCTCGCATTCTCTGGTAATGGGGAAACGAATGCTATTAAAATAATTATTAATGCAGAAGGTGTACTTTTTTCTGTGACCTTAGTTTGCTGCAAAACAACAATTTTACTAATAAATTTGTTTGTGGATTTCGTCAAATAAATATTGTTTTTCTAAATGCGGCTGAAATGTATTTCCAAATTTCAGTCTCTGCAACAAATTCGATGGGAGAAAATCATTTTTCTCCAATCGAAAATAGTTGGTTAGGACTTTTTATAAATAGCAATATTAAAATCGAGATTTTGTCCGCGGGAGCACTGAAAGTGTGTTATTCTTTTTTTTTAATCTCGACAAAATTCGATTTTAATATTGTGATTAATTGTCCATCGACTAATTGTGATCTCTCAACTATTTACCGAATCAAATTTCTCTCGATATTTGTTTACGAATATAATTTCAATTATTTTCCCCAATGGTACATGTCCTTTAAATATCCCGTTTCCTTATGTCAGACGCGCTTGCGCGATTCAATTGCCAGCTACGCATTGCGGTACAGCATCAGGGGGAGCTTTTTTTTTGGTGTCCGTTTGCAGAAAAAAAATTGTATTTGTCCGATGCACAGTTGGTCAGCATTTCCGCCATATAACCATTTGTCTATGTCCAATGACCGAACGGTCAGCTTAACATATCTATCAAGAGCTAAAAAAATAAGTAATATATTATTTAAATAAATATATTTGTGGTTTAGATAATAATATGTTTTGAAGAATTCACCTTGAGGTATATGGATATTTCTATTAGGCATTTACAGTGTGAGTTCTAAAGAAGGGAACTGATTCAAATTAAATTTTAAAATATTAAAACATCTGTGAAATGGAATGAAATTTACCATACATGTTGGCAAGACCTTCCTTTTTAGAGTTGCCCTCGAGCACGTGCAACTCCGTGACGTAGTCAGTTGAATTCTTTAAATACAAAATGGCGCTCACAGATGATGAATTTACCTTTAAAAGAAATCACGTTTCGCTCTTGCATAGCGAGCGTCATTTTGAACCTCAAAAATTCGAACAGTGACGTCATACAGTTGCACGTGCACGAAGGCGGTTAAAAGAGAAAGCTATCGTCAGTGTCGTCTAGCTGATGAACGATTTCATATTTTAAATATTAATTCGAATCAGTGCTCCCATTGTAGTTTGAAACATTAAATGCTTGTAGATTTGGAATTTAATTCCTGAGCCTGGAAATAAACTGACATTCTTATGAAAGGTGAACCATTTGCTTTTGACCAACGGCCAACAAATTTGTTATGTTACAAATATATCTTTTGAGATAAACGTCCAATTCCGAAATGTTTTAGCAAGAATCATGTAACCGAAGAAGTTGACTAGGTAGGGTGAACTCGACACGAGCAGTCCTGATCCAGCGCTCGTGCAGAGTTCCCGGTATTGGTGGCTCACTCGTGGTCAGAAGAGGACGAGCGAGAGCGCGCGTTCCAGAAATCGCGCGAGCAAAAAGCTACGGAGCGAAACGAGCAGACTAGATTCGTCGCCCGGACATCGGCGGATGCTGCAGCTCTGCGTTCGGTTGGAAAACCCCCCTCCCTATACCCCTCTCATTTCCCCAATATATCTCTCTCTCTCACTCTCTGCGTACGTATTGAGAAGTGAGGATTCCAGCGCGGAGTTTTCATCTCTCCGACGCCGCTGCGGATGCGCCTTCCACCGGCACTGAGCGGGCGAGGGTGGCCAGATGTCGCGCAGTTAAAAGTTGACTACGACTAACACATTTCCCCACCCAGTGACCACCTGTCTCTTCCCTCTATCTCTCACTCTTTCCATCGACTGTACACCTGTGTAATCACACGCAAATATAAATACTCTCGAATTCATCATAATCGTACTTTAAAAATCGCCGATTTCTGTGCGTGTCTGTGTGTGGTTTTTCTTCCGTGCTCTGCTTCGTGATCGCCGCGTCCATTTTTGCGACACACGTTCACCGTATTGGGAGAAATCCCCGTAAGTATGAAACGATTTAATTTCTCGATCACATCTCGCTCATTTTGTTAATTGGGAAATCGTCTCTCTATCGAATTATCGAATGCGATAAACTATTCTGATCCCAGTTAACGAATCTCCCATCGCTCTCTCTCTCTCTGATCGATGCTCATGGATATCTGAGAGCTACCAGATTGTTGCCTCTCACCTCCATCTCTTATTTACCATTTTGTATGTCAGCTGTTGTACATGTACATGTACCTGGTGTGGCGGCGGTGCTGTGAAGGATGAGACTTTTATCTTTCGTGAATGCAATGTCAGTTAATCCTGACAAGCGAACAAAATAGCAATTAAAACTTTTTCATGATGATATAAAGCGGCGAAACCCACAGTGATGTAATAAATAAATAATCTAATTATGGGCAAAAATGGAACATTGGCATGAAATGTCGAAAGAAAATGTCAAAGCTTTTGTAAAGCGCCAACAGAGGGCAGCAAAAGTTAGACTGGTACACGGAATCCTATGATGGCGCATCCAGTAAAACCTATTTGTTACACAATTCGAGAAGAAAACTGAGTTACACCACTATAATAATCATAGCCTCATTTATTCTCATATATTCCATCTTCTTACTGTTTCGAAAATAATCGGTGCATATTTTCGATTAATCAAACTAGATAAATTGTAGAGTCACATCTCCCACTCATGGAATTCTATCACAAGCCGCCTCTGGTTCGTTCTATCGTTTTTATCCGATTATATGAGGTCGGTATCGACTAACTCGATTGCGGTTGTCGGTACCGTTTCATTTTGTACTTATTACGCATTCAACTACATGTGTAAGCTGCGTTACATGTACTGTGTCTCTACTGTATACATGTATATAGGTATACGGGACTGCGTAAGTGGGTGCTGAAACTGCTTCCTGCATACGCGCTGTTGAATTTAACACGCAATTTATTTTTCGACGATTGTTAAATATGGTCGTTAGGCTTAGCTATCCGCATTTCTCTCCCAGGTCCAGCTACAGAGTGTATATGCATGTTTGGTCGATGGCAGACCCACTCTGGCATGGGAAACCTCCGCTCACGAAATGCGAGACCAAATGCAATGCACCGAACACACATATACTGCATTATTATTAAATGGTGAAGCAAATTTTCTTCTCTCGCTTTTCTTTCTGAACTTGAGTACGTAAAAAACGAGGAATGATATTGTCTAATCTAATGATATAAGTTGTTTGTCACATTTTTTCACAATCTGCGAATTTCTAATGTGAGCCAATTCGATTGAGCTGCTAGTTAATTCTTTCGGGTATTCAAAAATAGACACCCTGATGCAAACTCCTGTCATAACAGCTTCATTCTTGCTAGGTTTTTTTAAAAACAAATTTTTTGGCAAAGGCTTTCCAGTGTTGTCGCCATAAAATCCCTGCGATCTTATGTTTTAATGTGTCATGTTGGCGAACCTCCTTAACAATATGGTATTTCTTAACGGTGCGTCTCATGAGGATAGGTAGAGGTTAAATTCGATCACCTCGACTCTGGCGCCCGATGATTGTTTTTCTTGAAAACGATTTCGGGACACTGCCGCGTCGTTGCCATTTTTATTGGTTGAGAGGTGGGGGGGGGGGTGAATGAAAAGAGGATCGATGTAGGAAATGGTGGGACGTGGAGGGTGGAAAAGTTGTGGGGCGAGACCGCGAATTGCTTTTCAGTTCCGGGAGACATTTCTCAGTCGTCGGAAAATAATAATAAAAAAATGTATCATGGAATCGCGCGATCGTTGATGGAACAGACTAATTGAAACTCGGATTATAAACGAGGAGAAATTGCGTCGACAAAAATATTATTTTTGCTATCTTGTGGGTTAGATGAATGGGGGTGTTGATAACAAAAGATTTTTCATTGGCCTTTTTAATTCTACTGTACACTGATGTGGATGTCACTACTGATGATTCTGTACCAGTACTCCGGGGTGGAATAAATAAGGGTCAAGACAGAAATCAAACCAAGGACCGTCGCAACAGAAGTCAGTTCGATTATTAGGCTACGACGAGGCCCACAGTGTCATGCTTAATGGATGTATTCAATCAAAATGGATTGATGATCGATCGTCCCGCACCATTTGATGACTTCTATATACAATTATTTGTCACTAGTAATTAAGTCTGTCTCAAGGACAGTCAGTGGAAATATGGAAAGTGCAAAAAAGAAATGTGGGTTCCTGGTAATTTTGCTAAGTAACGAACATGAGCAACTAAATTATACAAAATCAACATATTTTGTTGTTCTCTTTGGTGCTGGTGGTTGCCGTAGAAAATATTTCAAATGGCTGCTTGTAACTACAATATTTTGATTGGCGGAATGTTGCTCTTGTTCTAAAATTTTGACCCCTTTTCTATTCTTGAGTTTATTTGAGATGGGAGCAGTATTTAATTTGTAATTCTCGTGCTCTTGTGCTCACTGATTTTTCTTCAATGTTTAAACGCCCCTTCTATAAACAGTCGTGTATTGATTCGCGGAATGCTTTCGTTGCAATCATTTTTTGCACATGACTGAAAAACTGTATTTTATTATAAAAGATATTGAAATTCACTGTGAAAAACACGAATCACGAATCAAGTGACAAACTATAGCGTAACTAAAGTGTGTGTAATGCAGCAAAGTGTAAGGCCGTCGTAACTTATTTCAGGTCTTTGCGATGTTACGTTCATCAGATAAGATTTTAATAAATAATATATCATAGAGACTATGGACGCCGCCGAGTAACGACTGCGAGCATGCTTAATGGGCCATATAGTGCATTGGTGGTTATATATTGCGGTAAATAACGTCAGCGCTTTCATAAAAATTCGTTAGTTTCGATAGCTATAAGGTTGTTAGCTATCGTTTGTACAAGACTATTCAAATAATTTCGCGCATCACTATCTATTTCCCCGTTTTATGATCACGGGTCCTTTGGTCTAACACATGCATATGGTTTCAAAATCAAAATCACTGTGCTAGTCAGGTATTGTTGTTATTTTTCGCTATTATTTGTGAAGCGAGCGCGGACCTTCTTCGATTTATGCGCATCGCACAATAAACAATGGAGTGCGACATAGAGATGGTTGCGTTAGAAAAATATGATCGTCCATATTTACCATGTCATGAAATTGGATGAATCAATGGAAGGATGAGTGGGCGATCAAGTGGCGAGCGATGAAGACCGGTGAAGAGCGCTCTTGAGCCATAAAAGAGAGCAAACACATGCACCAAAGCAACAATGCCGCTGGGCCGTGTCAAATTGATTAACTTTTTCCAACCATAAATAGACACACTCATTCGTCGACTAATTCATATTTGTGCTGCGCCCGCCAATGCAAATACCCCTAGTATTGGTTTATTCCTATATCGTCCGGAGACCACACACGACAGCTTAGGGTGTTCACTACCCTTGGATCAAGCAGTTAATCCAATTATTTTTAGAACCACTATTGCCATTCCGTTAATTACAATTACAATATGTACCCACAAGCAGCCCCCAAGAGAGGGGCCTATGGCGGGGGTCGAACGACCAGTTG
>JAQGBY010007531.1:0-11638 GCA_034698785.1 Mycogona germanica | reverse complement strand
GGTTAATATCATTAAGATAACGTTTGTAATTTGGAAAGGCTGTAATAGACAACATTTATTTCTTTCATATTATGGGTATTTTATGCTTGATGATTCGGTCGTTTCGGTTTTTGGCGCCGACATGAATTTGGGGAAAGCACTGGTGGTGGTCAGATGAGCACCCAGATAGGTTACCCTGGATCAGGACGGTGTTTCTTTGTCGCTGTTACCTGCTGACATTTGGCGGTTTGCCTAGCGGGTTTACGATTCTTGTGTTTTTGTGAAAGTTGATGTGGATAGTAACGTGATCGTATAGTTTGTTCTGTAATTTCGGTTTTGGTTAACTAAAATAATAATTAAAGCTTAGTGCGGATGGAGGATCGATGGTATTGTTATGTGGACTTGTTGCAATATTTGTATTCTGGGGATTGTAAAATTGGGGTAGGGGATTTGAATTTGAACATGGAAGAGAGTGGTGACGGACGGTTGGCTGTATCGAGAAGAATTTTTAAATTGTTAAGAGGATCAGGGATTTGAGAATCTGTATAGCGGGAGGTTAGGTCGTGGAGATCAGATTCGGGTGTGCATGAGAGTCGGTTAGATTATTGGTTGATAAGAGAACAGTGGACAGATAGAGGGGTGATAAGTAAATTTAAGGTTTCTTAAGAGGGTTTCGGCAAAATGTCTCTGGACACGAAAATCCAATCTTCAGTTTTATAATATAGGATTTCACTATTATTTAATTAGAATTGGTAATTGCGAAAATGTCGGTCTTCATTCGGTGCTGTCCCGAATTCACTATTTCCGATTAATATCATCCAGACGTCCTTACAAATCTTTCTCATTAAAAAGATGTTTATTACATTTTCTTTCAAGATACTCGGTCTAAGTAGCGAGAATATGCGGATACAAAGTGATAATTTTAACGAAGATATTGCTTGTTTACTTTAACTATCAATTATGCAGTATATTTATTAGGCTCTAGTAAGAAGTAATAAATCATTATCTTCGTTGCTCAGAAAAGAAATAACCGGTTTGTGAAAACTAAAGCATGTAATGAAAACTCTTGACTCTAATTTCAATTTCATTTTCCCCTTCACTCGCTCGTATTTTCTCACGAATTTTTTTTTAATCTTTTCTGCACCCGACATCGGAATATTTTACAGAATAATATTAACTGAATTCTGATACCGCCACGCCCCCTTTTTTTTTTTTAAATCATTCTAATGAAAATCCTGACGCGCGATGCAACTGTGGGTGCATTACAAGGACATTGCTAGGCACCTATAGGTCGAAATTTGACCATAAATTGACCTAAATTTCACGTAAATCCAATCAAGTATTTAAGATACACGTTCTTATTAATAGCTGATAATTTTTGTGAAACCCATTGAGAATTAAGGAGCTAGTGTTTCCGCATGCTTTAGCAGTTTTAAATGAGAACCAAAATTGGTGTCAAATTAAAGAAATATTTCCTAAACCCTTTTCTCTGATCAGACTCATTTTTCTCACTACCGAATTTCTTACACATCGATTGGAAATTTTACCATTGCATTATTGCAAAATGTTAAAGAGGTTGTTCCTCTGGATATACGAGTAGTAGTAATAATAATAAAGTGTTTCGTACCGAAGCAGTGAACAACGCAATTTCTCATTAGATCAACTCACAATAAATACTAGAAACAATACATGACAACAACAGTCTATTAATTTTATTCGATCATCTCGTTAATTAAGTTACTCCTGGCTCGTAATATACATGTAGATTAATTTCGTCAAACGAATAATGCGCTGACATATTTTGAAGAACCACTAGACCCATTTAAGAGTTCCGCTTTGCCTAAACAATTCATCCAAAAATGAAAGGTATGAAAAACTAGATGATC
This sequence comes from Mycogona germanica, assembly GCA_034698785.1. Classification (NCBI taxonomy): domain Eukaryota; kingdom Metazoa; phylum Arthropoda; class Diplopoda; order Chordeumatida; family Chordeumatidae; genus Mycogona; species Mycogona germanica. Next base: position 9,773 of record JAQGBY010007531.1, on the reverse strand, counting down.
CCCTTGTCCACACGAAATCTACGACGAATATCGTTTCCTTATTGCAATTAGCCACGCCCCACTGATAAGCGATGACGAGAGAGAGAAAATGATCGTAAAACGAGCAATGTCGTCCATGTTTTGTTTTTTTAAATTTTTAATGGTGCTGTCGCCCAGTTAGTCTGTCCAACGCGGTTAAGACACTTTCCTTGTAGGTTTTTAATGGTGACTGTTTTGTTTTTTTGTAAAACAAAATTCTTTGACTGCCAAAATTGCATTTCTTAAATATTGGTCAACGCGTTGCAGGTGTGTATGTACTTGTGGAAGGTGGTCAGGGACGCCCAACCACGTCTATTGGCATTTGCAGACTGCCATTGAAAGCATTCCGTCTTCTATATATGGATGGAACATATGCAGAACCGGTATTTGCGTCCAGCGTTATAAATAGTACTGTATCTTAAATATCTGATGTAGTGTGTGTCGTCATACTTGTAAACATTGACAGAATACTCTGTATTGCTGTCTTCTAAAAAAAAAACATATTTTTTATCCCTGATTTGCAACACAAAAAAACCAGAAGGACAGGAGAAATGATTCACCAATGATCGCACAAGAGTCTACGAGATCAAACGTAATAACTTCACATTTTTTGTCACCTAGTGGATTAGTGCTCTCAAAAATGACAATGGCACCCCGTAATAATCAGGAATGTTGTCGTTGTAACGAAACACCTTCCCAAATTGTCTATCGAGCCCAACGTTGTGTGCTCGTCATTTACTTAAAAGCGTCACCAGCAATGACAGCTCATTTTGTATTACATTTAGCTTTTTTTAATTATATATTTTTAAACTGTCTGTTCCTGCGTTGTACTTACGAAATAAAATTTGTGCAGTAGATAGTTTCGCAAATTTGTAGTCGAGTGCAAGTTATTTCAGATCTTGATTCTGCATATTTCTCGAGTGATGAGCCGTTGACGTTTTAAACATTGATAACACTATGCCAGAAAATTCAAATGTAGTGTATCTTAACAAATATCATGAATGCTCATATTTTTGAAAATTAACCATTTGGTTAATTTAACCAAAAGGTTAATTTGGTCGCTAGACTTATTCTGATCAGGAATTTTAAAACGAATGGTCCTGCTGATTTTATCACTCTTTATCAGAATGAGAAAGGAAATTGAGCATTGAGGTTCGGGACGGGAACGCCAATTGTAACTCCATGCGACAGAACAAAAATAATTATTTCAGTAAACATTTCTGTTATTTGATAATTAGGTACATGCCGTTAAAAGCAGTGGCATGATTTCAATAAAATTCTAGAACGTCATAATCTTGATTTAAAAGAACCACCGAAGCAGCACTTAAATATAAACTATGTATTTAGATATAGAACAACCATGAATTGTATACATGTATATGTAAAGAAAACTTCAAATCTTAGATAGAACTGCAGATCACATCACAAAATGAGAAAGTCGTACACATTAAAGACGAACAGGCTCGCTACAATTATGTCAACTAAATAATTTGAGAAGTCGACATTTACAAGTATTTTCAAGTGTTTTACGTGCATTTTCATTTGCAAATTGTGTTTGCAATCACTGGCCACCATTGCAAAAATTCATGTCATTCGATCGAGGGGAACCAATATTTGTCTAAAAGATGACGCTATATCTATCTATTCAACTGACAAGCTTTTGCGAAGCAATGGGTGTCTTACGCTTGTGCTTGTTCGAATGTGGGTTCTGCTAAATGAACACACACACACATTGTAATCTTAATTTACAACATAAGTCGAGGTGCATCTCAACCCACTCGCCATGAATTATTTTTCCGAAGCTCCTCATTGTTTAAACTATCACATTTTTCTGAAATACGTAACTTTATCTCGAAATTATTAGGTGTACAGTCTACTTTAGTGCGAAACATGTTTGGCTGAGTGTAGTAACATGTTGCCAATAAATTAATTATTTACGACTAGCGCTGAATGATCGTGATTTGCTACATTGTAAATTTACTTTGTTATAGATACAACCATGCATTTTTGTTTTGGCCCTTTGTCAGTGTACATGCATAAATCAACCTACGACAAATTATCTTTAACTTGGCAGATTCAAGATTTCTTTGTACGCCTATTTAATGCAAAATGAAAGCTCGTAAGTAAAGGGTGTTTAAAAAAATGAGGACGACATAGAGTAGTTAACTGATTTGCACGTAATTTCGTATCGACGAAATCTATTTGATTTTTGGCAAATACCAGTTCCAGATTGTTTCATTAAAAAAATTAAATTACAGTTTCAGATCATGTTTGATCATCATCAATGGAATCACTATTCCAAATTGGTGGTGTAATGGTTTTTTAATGGAGAACGAAGCATTGGTCCCGTAATTAAAATAACAGTGTAAAAATAACCGTAACTAAAATAACAGTGTAATGCCCTCCGACCTTTTTCGTTCTTAAATGTATAAAATGTTTGTTTTTGCGATTTTATCGACATAAATGAACACAACTAACAGAAATTTAGTTCGTTTCTAATAACCAATTGTTGACTTAAAATGTTCAATTAATTAACCATGAGGGGACGTAACGCCTGTAGTGCGGTTGACTACAGTTGATAGGGTAAAAAAATTTAAAAAACTAAAAAAGTGTCAATCGATACCTATTTTAAATTAATTTTATGAAACTTTAGATTATGATAATAAATTAATTTATTTGTAATGCTTAAACAGTTAGCAATTTTAAAAACGCGTCTTTTCTCATCTACTCTCTTTGCGTATGTATATCCTAATTGGACACTGACACAAAAACTATTTTTTAGAACCGTCTTCACAAAAACCTTCCCAAAACGAACACACATGCTGATAAATTTGTTTGCCTTAACGTGATATTGCATTATTTATGAGGGTTTCCTTCTTTTGAACAAAGAATATTTGATATAATTATTATCAGCAGCACATCTTAACCACAAACACAACAAATAATTGGAATCTGCACAATATATGTTTCAAAGCAAATAACCTGCAAACAATTAGGTCGATGATTTTGTTCTTTGGCAATTTTTTTAACATGAACAGGCTGACAGAAAGCTTGTTTTAGTTTTTGCAAGCGTGAATAAATTCAATTTCGATAGCATTCCAAGACAACATATGTATGAAGGCAGAGGTTGAGCAAGATGGAAAACGATTAACTAATTTACGTTGATCGCATTCTTGTTTAATATTTTTCATTGAGACTTTTCTTAAACATTGTTTCAATGTATAAAATTCCCTTACTTGTAACTATCGTGCATTGATTCGCTGAATGCTTTCGTTGCATAATCATTTTTGAACGTGACTGAAAAACTGGATTTTATTATATAAGAAGATATTTTTTATTTTTAAAAAAGCCCAGACACCCTAAATCTTAAGTCGATCATGCCATACATGGCAAGAGCGACAAGTGGCGCCTTAGTCCACCATTTAATGACTATATCCCTTCCGAATTCCAGCTTTCGTTTACGCCCAAATACCTTCGTGTCAGCTTGGTGGGGATTTCCCGACTTGTTCGGGATAAACCGTCGATTTAGCTCGATCCCTTTTCCAACGTAATCCTGAACTTCTATTCCGAACTAAGAAACAGAATTGTCAACGCTTTTCGGTTATTACATAGTGAATCCGTTTACGCATTTGGAACAAATGTCATTTGACCACCTTTCAAATGCCATGATTCCGGATACACGCATGTGAATTACGCAAATTACACAATCCTTTACTGTAAGAGAAAGTCTGGGTCAAACACTTTTTAATTTCAAAGCAGTAGTGGGTAGTGTAACAAATATGTTAAGAGGAAAACAAACAGGTATCGGAACCGTCAGTCTCTTTCCCCAGTTGATCTTTCCTGTGCTCAAACAATTAGAAGTTAAATGTTGCAGGTCGAGATTGTAATCTTCGCATCCCGATCGTGATAGTTCATCCCAACAGGCAACAAAAAATAAACATCTTTACAGCAATGCACAACAAACACATCGGCTAAATGATGCTAATAAAATTTGGTTGTATTGTTCCATCCGCTTTCGGTTTAGCGAATCACCCTAAAACGGTTCCGACAACTACAATTTCCAATCGTCCTTCTAACGCCGCTTCCCCTCTTCCTAGACAAACATGATTAGAGAAAAAAAACTGCTCGAGATGAAATTCTTGAAACCAATTCAGAACTTCCCCAAATACCTCAAGGCAAACAATTAGAAATCATCCGTGGCAGTTATTACTACGCTCTGCCTGGTAGGATGGTCACATGTGATATTTCTTCGCATGTTCCTTAAATCATCTTTGCCTTAGGTAACAGAAGTTGGTTGCGCAAATGTCGATTATGGCGCTAGATTTAACGGATAGAAAGTGTTGGACACCCTGCGAAGAATATGTTTTTGCCGCTATAGGAAAGCGCAGTAATTTAGTAAACAAATCATTTCAAAACCAGTTATCGGTTTATGAATGAACACGGTTTAACGCAGATGAGCACTGTGTCTACTAAGTCTTGACATTTAAGGAAAACGAATATCCGTAGGGAAGTTGACGCCTTGAAAATTCGGATTTCAGCTCTTCTTTGACAAAAGAATTGGAATCAATGACGTAAGAAAAACACGAGGGAGGAAAGGTGGTGGTAACTGGAAAATATAAGATCGTGAAATATCAAGTGCGATTTACCCACTTCGAGATTTTTTGTTGCACTTGAATGGCCTCCGAATTTCCCTGTTTTGCAACGCTCCAATACAAACGGTTTAATCTGTAACCCTAAAACCAGTTTTGTTTTCGGATTTTGTCTAAAAATTATTTCAATGTTTTGCTACATTTCATTATTTTAAAATGTCATTCATGGATGTGGACAATTTATTTCAATACCAGGGTTTACCTTGTAAAGACTACACCGTGCCCCAAAAGTAATTCTTTCAATTAAAATTCTTTCAATTAATAAACTGTCTTCAAAAAAAGTATTTCTTGTTAATTAAAGAATTCGTAGACTTATTTGTTAGACAAATAGAACTATAAATACTTTTATAATGTATTTTACAATTTCTATTTTGTCTCCCGTTCAAACGCTTTTGGGCTTTTTTGTATAGAATCAATGCAGTACACATTGCGCGAAGCACAGAAAATAGAAACCCCTTCATTGACTTTATAACTGGTAAACCATAGTACCCCATACTCTTAGAGAGAAGTTATCTCTCCCCAGCTACACTCTTTAATCAGATATCATAAGTAACCTTAAGGTCTTCTGCGGTTAGACCATGTGCGTGCCCATATGACTGCGTGCGACTCGGAACAATTACAAGAAGCCTGCAGGGTGCAAATATAATTGAGGTGTGTGTTTCATTTTCCATTTGGATCCGCCTGGTTTCTTGCACCTTGTGAGAGCGACGAATTTTGGCACCTACAGCCGTGTCTATTACCTCACCTTGACATAATTAAGAAATAATTGGATTTCATCATCCGTGTTCGGTATCGCCAACACAGGCCGATTGGAAAACCGCACTTTAATTTTTGCGTTATCGTAAATTCTATTCATGTCTCAACGAAGCAGATCCTAATTCGAGATAGCCAATATACTATGTATTGGTGGTGCTGGCTCCAGCAGTGATAGTTTAATTAATGGTGCGAAACGTTGTGATTCGCTTGCTTGTACAATTGTTTCGATTTAATACTATACGTAACCTTACTGAGTGGTTTCACAATGGATTAGTGTTGAGTCCTGTTTTAACCCTAACTTTGCATTCGGCTTCCGAATAAGTGCGTGCAATTTGTAAACATATTTTCAATATTTTGTAATATACATGTGCATTATAATCTTTGGTTATTAACTGTCTGTTTCCACGGTTACTTACGAACGGCTTGACGAAATTGAATAAAATTTGAGCTATTAATTGTGCCTCAAATTAGTAGTCGAGCGCAAGTTATTTTAGAGCTCAATTTTGCGTATTTCTCGATTAATCAGCCGCTTATTGTTTTTAAAGCACAACACTAGGCCAGAAAATTCAAATATGGCGTCTCCACTTCTCCAAAATGGCGACGTCGCTATCACGTGCTACCAATGTTGCCAGTCATATTTCCATATTTTCTAATTGTAAATCGTTTAATACCTGAGACAGCTATTTAACAAATTCGGAATAAAATGCTTTTGTGTTGTTAACAGATTAGATATTAAAATTGTCAAACGTTTAAAAAAATATAAAATAAATTAAAAACCAGTGTTTTTACGACAGCGCCATGACACGTGAGGGGACAGGTTCTTTTTATTTTTTTATTTTTTAATTTTCTGTAGTGTACCAGGAGTTTCTGTACCCCTCTCGGTGCTTAGGCTCTAGTTTTCAATTCTTTTAAAACGTGACATGACGGGGACTTTTGAGCGAAGCCGGATAATTTCTCTAGTATACACTAATCTAGATATGTTGAATTAGTTTTAATTGCAATAGTAACAGCTAAATAAATATTTTTATTCCAAAAATATAATCATCCTTACCTTTGATGGCTCAATTTTAAATAGACAATATTGCACTGTAGGAATTTCTGGTTAAAAAGAGGCGTGCGCTAATCCGGATTTACACACAATCTCTGCGTCAATTGCTTCGAAAGTGTCAGTACCTACTGCTTAGATCGTTCCATTACTGGAGTGGATCAGAAGTCACCGATCAAAATCTTACATCAGTACAAATACCAGATATCAAGAAAAAACGGACATTGACTTTTTGTGAAACAATGTAGTGGAATTACCCGGTTACCTCGATCGTGAATTGACACCCTCCGCAAATTACTTCATGCATGCGCCTGATTAGATAAGGTGGTGAATAAAAAATATGCCTACTCTGCCGGAACTGCGTCTGAGTGATATACCGGGTGCGTCATCTGCGCGGATACATAGGAAATATAGGCATTGATGGGGGTTGTCTCGCTCCATTATAACAGTCCCAATGTTTCCACTCAAACCAGACGTCTAACCCATAGTGCAACGATGTGATCTAGTGAGGGGGGAGAAAGGATTATGGCGCTACACACCAGATTATCTGCAGGTATTTCTTCACCATATTCCATTGTGCCAAAGAATCTTGTGTTTGCATACGGTGCCTAGCTGTTATTCAATATAATAATGGCTCATTAAGATAACCCTTACGTAAGATGTGGGAACAAAAAACCTCGCTCTCTCTATCTCTCTCTCTCTCTATCTTGATATTGTGTCACGTATAAATTAGACCAGTAAATTTGCTTTACAATTCAAATCGCTTCGATTCGTTTACTTCCCTATCCGCTAATTACGATAGTTGAGCTGATACACTTGTTAAATACAATTCTGTTAATAATGTTAATATATTATCTTTAACGTCTGAGCATGACAGCTGTTGATACCCTCTGGTGGCGTTGATTGGCTACTGCTATATAGTAGATCGATGATCGGGGAATAATTAATAGTTTGGATTGTTGTCCCATTGAGTGTTGCGTTGTGATTAAGTGCGGATTGTTCACCAAACGAAATCGCGCAGCGCCTGTTTGTTCTTCTACTGTGCATTATATTAAATATTTATAATTTTAATTATATATACAGTGGACATTGGAAAGGTTTTGGCTATCTGTCGACTATATTTTTTACGAAACATTTTATTTGTAATTCGATTTGAAGTTCATATATTATTTATTCTGATTCTAGATTATATATTTTTCATGTTGCCTTTAATTTCCAGCCAGTGATCTTTTTTTATTAAATTGCAAACATTGCTTAAAACATTCTTCTTGCAATATAACTATTTTTTTTATCGTTTTCCGAAACTATTGATCGAACAGTTCACCCAGGGCAGGGGAGTGGTAAATTTTAAAAATAATTAATTCTGAAATGTGTTTGAATTCAGACAATGAGACAACTAAGAAGGTAAAACCAGACAACAAGAATTACCAAAAGTGTAAATTCTGATTTGTTCTTAATGAAGTTCGTCACTCTTTTCATCTTTAATTTAGCGCTGTTCTGGATCCATGAACCAGTCCATCGTTTTTTACCATTGCCTCAACGTGTCTGAAAGCTATTTTTCATAATGAAGTTTAGCAATTTTTTCAAAAAAATTCGGATTTAAGTAGCTAAATAAATGACAAAAATATTATATCAACCGCTTTGTTATCATTGATCACTAAAATATTTAATTCATTGGTTGGTAATCGAGACTTGTTAATCGATTACCGACTGGTCACCGGATATACGTGTAGCTCTACTCTGTATTATGGCACGTAACAAATGTAACATCCTGTATTGTGTTGTTGTGATCGAAATAGTCGGAGTAGTTGGGATATGCCTAGTTGTTGCGTGTTATTATCTCTGAGCAATTTGACGGCATCGGAGGGCCAGAGGTGCCTCTCTAATGCTGCACTTCCTGAAGCGTTTAGCCGATTTATTTTTCTATGTTTACAATCAATTTTGGGTTCAATTGTTTTTGTTTCGCGGAACCACCTAAGTATTCGGATATTTTGTTCTAACGGGTGCAACACAATATAACGGGTAATCCTACCGACCTAATTTTTTTTCTAAGATATTTTTTGTACAAGATGACGAACAACTTTCCCTAATTTCATTACTGCAGTTAGAGACATTAAATGTTTGCACCGAAACTGAAGGAAAGCTGCTTTGCGATATTGCCGGCTAAGGATTTAAATATTTTTCATTTGATCATCTGAATTATGAAATTATCATTTATTTCCGTCTTTCTAAAAGGTTTAATTTCTGTGCACTAGAGGCGGTACGTTGTAAAAACTTGCAGAAACTCGTGATCCCTTTCCTAGGTAGCCTAGGTCAGGCAGAATTATTCATTGGCCGGCATCTGACTCAAATGTATGAACTATTTCCGCTCAATATTTTTTCCGAATAGTTGACATGATTGTGGGTGTAATGCAAACATTTCAAAAATATGGCCAACACTTGTAGAGGGCAAACCCCAAAACACGCTGGGGACGTCGGAGTTGGCAAGACTAGGCCAATTAAATGCAAAAAAGTAAAATAATTTTAAAATTTGATAAATCTTTCGCCATTTTTTTTAAATGGAGGACGAAGCATTGGGCCCGTGCCAGCGTAACGCCTTAACAGAATCCCTCCGACCTTTTTCGTATATTTGCATAGCAGATAAAATATTTCACCTATATCTTTCGTCACTACCCAAAATATTTAAATAATATAAGGATTTAATTCTTTATCATAGATTATGTTCACACAATGAAATTCAATGGAATAGGAACGTACCTCCTCTGCATTCGTATACGAGAAATTTCATTAAAATATTGAACCTAACCTCACTTGTGTTTGATCAGAGAGATCGAATTAATGAGCTACCATCTACTGTCGCTGCAAGCATTTGATGTCGCCTACTGTTAGTCTAATATGGCACGATGTATTTGCAGCGTATACTATAGTTTCAGCATCCCTTTTGTCTTCGACGTATAGTGCATTAACCTGTAGTGTGCATTTCAGAACAGTTTTCAGCATGTTCACCATTGTTAGTAGGTTATTATCAACTGAGGTCGCCGGAAGGGTCACGTCATCAAAAAATACCTGCATTGCTGTGCACGCGTATTGGCTGAATCCGTGCATCAACATAGTGAGCATCATCGCGGAGAAATCTTATTGTATATAAAAATATAAATTGTTCTCGATATTGTCTTTTGAACAAAACAAACCGTTTGATGTAAAGAATGTGCGATCTACCAAAAATATATTAAAAAAGTGCAGAAGCACGCCGATTCGGATATATTTTTAAGTAGAGACATAATGCTAGATAGTATAGCGGCAAT